>JADLZL010001542.1:0-19277 GCA_015844335.1 Chrysopogon serrulatus
AAGAAGAAAAGGATAAGAGAAATATAGGAGTATTAAGATATTTTAGCTTTTGTATTTAACACGAGAGGTACCAGTTTAGCAAAATAACTAATGACTCCACTTCTGAAGCTACCCCTTCATAGGAATAGAGTCGGAATTATTTATAGTGGAGTCGAAGCCCTGCCAAATATGTCAAAAGAAATAACGGCGGATTGTGCCTTAGCTGGAGCAGTGCAAAGATTATATGACGTTTGGATTGTAGGAAAAGAACGGTGGAATAGAAAATAAGGAAAGATGGATAGCATAACCCTTGTTTTCATATATGAAAGGGTAACGGTTAGGGATAAGATGGGCTTATATCCAATCAATCTTTATCAAACGTTCGAGAGTCTACGCAAAACGAGAAATTTATATAGTTTTGATTTTAGGAGTGTGTCCTTGTCCTTGAATTGGTTTGTAAGTTTCAAGTTTTGCTTGAGTTGGAGAGCACAAGTCGTAGTGAAATTTCTTCTAAATTTCTTTTTCAAATCCAAAGCAAGATTTTTCTCAATCTCCTTTTATTTTCTTCTCAAATCCTCTCCATGAATTCATATCAAAACCCTTTAAAATAGAAGAACCCTCACCAAGATAGAAAAAGAAAAATCCCTTTCTTCTCCTTCATGAACCAAGCCCACCATTTTTTTACATCCTGTCGGCCCAGCCCAACTCTCTCTCCATCCTTCCGCCGCCGCCGCTCAGCTCCCTCCGGCCTATGCAAACTAGCCCACTCCTCCTGCCGATCCACTTGCACCACCGAGGCCCCAACCGCACAATAGCCACACCTCGATCCAGCTTGCCTCCTTGCATCCCAAGCCACAGCAGACCCCGTTCCACAGCCCTGCATAGCCCACGTGCGCCCACAGCCCAAACCCACCTCCCCGTTGTGGGCCACCTCAGGGCCTAAGTGCCACGCGCCCCAGAAACCCTAAGGGAGCGGCCGCTCCTCAGGTGCCGCCGCCGCCACCAGGAGGGGGCGCGCCCCCTCCCCGACTTCTTCCCCACGCTGATGCGGACGCGTGATCCGTGGCATGGAAGCCGAAGATCCCCGCCATCCGCACCGAAGCCCCCAAAACCCTAGCTCGCCAGATAAATCACGCAGCTTGTCACCTTCTTCACTCCTTTCCCCGCTGCTGCCACCACTTTCCTTCCCCGCCTCTCCACCATGCTACATGGCCACACTGACCAGCTCGCGCTAGCCACAAGCCTAGCATCCTTACCCTTGCATCGTGTTTTAATTCCTAGCATACAGCAGCTACAACCCCTACTCTTTTTCCAAAGAAAACAGTGATAAGAGATTAAACACACCCACACTAGGTGAGATAAGCATACTCATCACACAGTTATGGCCCTATTTTATCACCCTCCACTGAGAACTAAGATCTCTCTATTTATCATCATGAGGGTACAAGACGGACCTCCCATGCGTCGATCGCACCTCCACTGGTGGCATCCAAGCTTCACACATGCCCTCAGGTCGACAAGTCTGAGGCGCCGATCACCATCTTGCACTGGTGGCGTCCCATCCGCGGTTGGCTCTGCCGCCAATCATGCCATTTGCATCGCTCCTTGCCTATTCCACCTATGCATCGTTTATGCGCCAAAGAACCTCCACTAGCAGGCACAGATCCAACGGTACAAGAGAGCGGGCGGGGCTCTAGCCCCCTATGGCTACGGGACTCATAGAAACCCCTTTGGCCTCTCTCTAGGATGTTTTTGTCATAGATACATCTCGAGTAGAGGCTGAAGATGTCTAAAAAATGAATAGACCTTTCTAAATATTTTAATAGATCCGTCTCTATCCACCAGTACCCCTCTAACCTTCATCCATGCACTGGTGCCATCCATTCGTCTGTCATTACTGCTACAGTAATATTACTGCAATATTTATTGCTCAATATAGATACAAATTCACCTTTCATGCCAACGAACGTGTATATGGATATATTTCATCTTTCCTTAGCATTATTCAATGTGGATACAAATTTATCTTTCAATATGACACTGCAATATTTATACCTCCTTAGTGTTCTGATCAATGTTGGATTGTAATATGGCAAGTGGGCCTGTCCACAATGCCTATATATATGTACGCTGATCAATCACAATAATCATTGAGAATTCTCCAATCATTTTCTATCATGGTATCACGAGAAGGTTTCCGTTCCTCTCGCTTCCGCTAATCACGCCGCGCGCCTCCTCCGGAGCGCTGCGCCGCCGCCGCCAGGCGTTCGTCGCCGGCCGGCCCATTCCCCACGAACGCGCGTCTGCGCGACGCGCCTCCCGGATCGCTGCACGATCACGCCGCCCGTCTACGTCGGCTGCGTCATCTCCGTCTTCATCGACAGCAGTCTACGTCCGCGTGCTCAGGTGGAGGCCAGCCGCACGTCTACAACAGGTGGAGGCCAGCGTCTGCTCACCGCACGACTACGTACTCGGTCTGCAGCCTACGTCCACGTGATCCAGATCGGCTCCGTCCCTCGTCCTCGACATGGCTGAGACTGACGCCGAGCGCCAGGCCCGCGAGGCGCGCGAGGAGCGCGAACGCGAGGCCGAGCTCGCACGCCTACGCCAGGCGGAGGCTGATCGGGCCGCGGCCCTCGACGCGTACGAAGCCAAGTACGCCGCCGTCCACGCCGCCGCCATCGCCGTCCTCAACATCAAGGTCCTCATGCCCTTGGTTTTGGATCGCGCCGCCGACAACTACAACCGGTGGCGCGCCCTGTTCCTGACCGTCTTGGGCAAATATGCCCTCACGGATCACGTTCTGTCCGACGTCGTCAACGCCGATCGTCCGGCGTGGGTGCAGATGGACTGCACCGTGCTGACATGGATCTACGGCACGATCCATGCCGACCTCCAGCAGTCGACGATGAACCGCAAGCCCAACGCTCGCGGCGCCTGGGCCTACCTCGAGAACGAGTTTCTCGGCCAGCGCGAATCGCGCGCCCTGCTCCTCTCGGCGGAGTTTCGCACGGCGAAACAGGGCTCGTCCTCGATCACCGACTTCTGCCGCCGTCTCGAGACGATGGCGGCGACCCTCGGCGACTACGGCGATCCGATCGGGGATCGCACCCTGGTCCTCACTCTTCTCCGCGGCCTCAACGGCAAGTTTCGGCCCATGGTCTCCAACCTCAAGATGCGGCAGCCCTTTCCCACCTTCGAGGAGGCTCGCACGCTTCTCCTGCTCGAGGAGATTGACATCGACGACATCGCCGCCGACGAGGCAGCCGGGGCCTCCGATCCGCCGGCCTCCTCCACGTCGACCGCCCTTGTCGCTGCTCCACGCCCTCCTGCCGGACGCCCTCACGGCGGACATGCCTGTGGCAATCAAGCGGGTCATGGCCATGGCCAAGGCAGGCCGCCTATGGCCAGCCCGGCCAGGGTAGCTACTACGGCCAGGGGCGGGGAGGCACTGCTGGCCAGCAGGGCGGTACTGCTGGCCACGGACAGCAGCCGGACCGCCGCCGCCCATGCCGTGGCGGGCCGCAACCAACCAGCAAGAAGCAGCAGCAGCCCGGCTGGCAACACCAGCGCTGGCTTGCAACACCCGGGGCCATACTACAATCCGTGGGCGGGCCACGTTCAGTTCTGGCCGTGCCCACCGAACGCCTCCGGGACGCCGTTCCGTCCTCCGCCGGCTGCCTTCACCGCCCAGCAGCAGTACGTGCAGCAGCCGTACACCCTCGGGCCTCCTCCAGGATTCGGCTACGGAGGACCGCCGCCACCACAGCAGCTGCAGCAGCAGCCCTGGACGCCCATGCAGAGCATGTCCTGGGATCCGTCCGCTCTTGTCAGCAACTTCAACACCATGACGCTGACACCTCCTCCGTCGGGCGAATGGTATGCTGACTCCGGTGCCGGGGCTCATATGGTCAACGCTGGTATACTTTCTAGCCTTCATCCTCCATCATCATCCAGTCCGTCATCTATCATTGTGGGTAACGGGGCTTCGCTTCCCGTTACATCTATTGGGTCACATTCTTTGCCCACCGAACGACGTCCTCTTTTTCTTTCTAATGTCTTAGTGTCCCCCAACATTATTAAAAATTTAATCTCTGTACGTCGTTTCACCACTGATAATAATTGTTCCATTGAATTTGACCCATTTGGCCTTTCTGCGAAGGACCTTCAGACACGGAGCATGATCGCCAGGTGCAATAGCACGGGTGACCTCTACCCGTTCTTTCCCGCACCATCCGGCACCACCACTGCCCTCGCCACCACCGCATCGTCCTCTTCACTTTGGCATCGTCGCCTCGGTCACCTTGGACACGCGGCTTTATCCAAACTTATTAGTTCCAATGCCATTTTATGTAATAAGCACAATGATGATCACATTTGTCATGCCTGTCAGCTAGGTCGCCACGTGCGCCTACCTTTTAGTGTGTCAAATTCTCGTGCTGTTAATCCTTTCGATTTAATACATTGTGATCTTTGGACATCTCCTGTTGTTATTGTGTCGGGCTATAAATATTATTTAGTCATTCTTGATGACTGCACTCACTACACCTGGACTTTTCCTTTACGCCTTAAGTCCGAAACTTTTAGTGTCATTTCTAACTTCTTCTCGTATGTTCGCACGCAGTTTGACTCCTCCATCAAGGCAATTCAGTGCGACAACGGCCGTGAGTTCGATCACTCTTCGGCCCGCACGTTCTTCCTCACTCACGGGGTCATTCTCCGGATGTCGTGCCCATACACCTCCCAACAGAACGGACGCGCCGAGCGCATTCTTCGCACAATCAACAACATTGTGCGGTCCCTTCTGTTTCAGGCCAGTCTCCCTCCAGTTTATTGGACTGACTCTCTCCATACCGCCACCTGTCTCCTCAACCGTCATCCCACTACAACCCTAGACGGCCATACCCCCTTCTTTGCTCTCCACGGCACACAACCATCTTACACTCATCTTCGTGTTTTTGGCTGTGCATGCTATCCCAACCTGTCTTCCACAGCTCCACATAAGCTATCACCACGCTCCTCCCTGTGTGTTTTCCTCGGGTATTCCTCCGATCATAAGGGATATCGATGTCTCGACCTCCACTCTAACCGGATCATCGTCTCTCGTCATGTTGTGTTCGATGAGATGATGTTTCCGTTCTCCGAGATGTCCACCTCCCCCCAGGATCCCAACACACTAGCGTTTTTGGACGATGCTGATGATTCCTCTTCGCCTATTTGGCCAAGAGCTGTGACTGCAGATACACGACTCCCTGGCGGCATGGATGCACACAGGGGAGCCGGGCGCCCCTCCCTCTACTGCCTCGACCAGCAGCCAAGGCGGCACTGCCGGCCACGTGGGCATCGCTGCCACGGCTGAGCACAACGGCAGAAGATCGGCGGCCATGACCGGCTTCGGCCCGACCATGGCGGACCCTCCACCGGTCCCGGTGGTGCCGCTGCCCCTGAGGACTCCGTGTCCCAGGTTGTTGCCAGTGGCACCGGACGGACCACCGGTCGCACCGTCGCCACGACTCCCGTGCCGATCGTCCCCGTCACCAATGCGCACAGCATGCGCACTCGTGGCAAGGACGGCTTCCGGCAACCTGTGGACCGTCTCAACCTCAGCACGACGGTCGCGGCCACCTCTCCGCTACCGTCATCTCTCCGCACAGCTCTCTCGGACCCGGCCTGGCGTCAGGCTATGCAGGCCGAGTTCGACGCTCTGCAGGACAACGATACCTGGACCTTGGTGCCTCGCCCTCCTGGTGTCAACCTCGTCACCGGCAAGTGGGTTTTTCGTCACAAGTTCAAGTCCGATGGCTCTCTTGACCGCTACAAAGCTCGATGGGTCCTTCGTCGGTTCACACAGCGGCCGGGCATTGACTATGATGAAACCTTCAGTCCAGTTGTCAAGCCAGCCACTATCAGGATGGTTCTCACTCTGGCTCTGTCTCGCTCCTGGCCGATTCACCAACTTGATGTGAAGAATGCTTTTCTTCATGGCACTCTGAATGAGACAGTCTACTGCGTCCAGCCTACTGGGTTTGTTGACTCCGCCAGGCCCAATCATGTCTGTCGCTTGAACAAGTCACTCTATGGGTTGAAGCAAGCTCCTCGCGCCTGGCACAATCGCTTTGCCTCTCACATCACCGCTCTTGGGTTTGTTGAGGCCAAGTCCGATATGTCGCTATTCATCTACTGCAGAGGTGCTGATATGGCCTTCCTCCTCCTATATGTTGATGACATTGTTCTTACTGCGTCTTCTCCGAGTTTGCTTCACCGGATTATCGCAGCACTCCGCCGGGAATTTTCTATGACAGACATGGGGCCTCTTCACCATTTTCTGGGTGTCAGTGTTCAGCGCCATGGTGACAGTTTTTTTCTCTCTCAGCGCCAGTATATGATGGAGATTCTGGAGCGAGCCGGTATGAGTAACTGCAAGGCGAGCAACACTCCTGTGGATACTCACTCGAAGCTCCCTGCTGGTGGTGCTTCTGTCTCCGATCCCAGCCAGTACCGCAGTCTTGCTGGGGCTCTTCAGTACCTCACCTTCACTAGGCTAGATATCGCCTATGCAGTTCAGCAGGTCTGCTTGTACATGCACGATCCCCGGGAACCTCACCTGAGCGCTCTGAAGCGCATTCTTCGGTATCTTCAGGGTACTTTGGATCTCGGGCTGCACCTTCACCGGACCTCTCCAGCTGATCTCACTGTCTACACTGATGCAGATTGGGCGGGATGTCCTGACACACGCAAATCCACCTCGGGTTATGCGGTGTTCCTTGGGGACAATCTCATCTCCTGGTCGTCCAAGAGACAGCCGACAGTGTCTCGGTCCAGTGCAGAGGCGGAATATCGAGCAGTTGCGAATGGAGTCACCGAAGCCAGCTGGCTACACAAGCTCCTCCTAGAGCTTCGCTGTCCACTCCGTCGTGCCACAGTGGTTTATTGTGATAATGTCAGCGCCGTTTACCTCTCCACCAACCCGGTTCAGCATCAGCGAACCAAGCATATTGAGATCGATCTCCACTTCGTCAGAGAGCGAGTTGCCCTTGGTGAAGTCCGCGTCCTGCACGTTCCCACTACGCCCCAAAGACGCCGACATCTTCACGAAAGGTTTGCCGACGTCCGTGTTCACGGAGTTTAGGTCCGATCTCAATGTTCGCGGTGCTCCCAGCCTGCATCTGCGGGAAGTGTTGGATTGTAATATGGCAAGTGGGCCTGTCCACAATGCCTATATATATGTACGCTGATCAATCACAATAATCATTGAGAATTCTCCAATCATTTTCTATCAATCAAGCATAAAGCAAGAGAAATGCATACGTCACGAAAAATGTTTGTTTTTATTTTACATTTGTTTTTTCAGTTTTGAAGGTATTTTTCCCTATGTATACTCCCCTACTCCCCTAGGTTCTTTCATTATATTTTCACAAGTGTTGAGGGCACCTGCAGTGCTACATCGAACCATAAAAAATTGAACGGACTAAGAGACCGTTTGGCAGGGCTCTGTGAGCAGCTCCAGCTGGAGCTTGTAACGTCTTGCCTCCTCAAGGTTGGGTCCGCTTATATCTGACAGATTTATTAGGAACAATATTGCTCTCACAGGCCAACACCAGTTTTTACTGCGGACTTTATCCTCACTCGTGTGTACTCGGAAAGAACTTCTTAGTTAGTCACCCATTCCTAGATTTCTTTAGGCCAAGCACGCTTAACTTTAGAGTTCTATAGAGATGGGCTTCTAGAAAAGAAGTTGCAACTTATTGGTATGAGTATCATATTAATCCTATTAAGCCCTAAGCTGGGGTGTTACACAGCTCCTGCTGAAGCCTGCCAAATGCCGCAATACAGAAGGGCTCTGGCCAAAGAGCCAGACAGAGCCTAAACTAGGCAGATGGAGCTTGAAACTATGGCTTTTGTGGCTCTGCTCCCTTTCCTCTGGCCACGTGCAAAGTCATGGTTGGTTAGAGGAGTCTGGTGTCTGAGCAAATGCAAAAGGTAGTGGGCCATGAGTCCATGATATAAACAAATAATGTGGTTTCAAAATTTTGAAAGCAATTTTCTTCTAAACCATATATTCGTCTCCAAATCCGTTTTTGACCATAATGTTATTTACAATTAATCCAATAAAACAAGAAAAAAACGATTATATTTTTCTTGTTATTAAAACAATTCTTCAGAATATAACTATGGAATTTTCTCTTTTGTATGAAATATTTTTTTTCTTTATTCTCATAACACATTTTGTGCTAACTCTTTCACGTACACATGGTGCAAAATATTCTTTAATATTAACCACTAAAGAAGCCAAAACATGAGAAGCCAGTTTGCCAAACATTTTTTAAAAAGGCTTCTGCTCAGCCACTTCTTTGCAGGAGCCAGAGCCGAAGCTGTTTTTAAAGAAGCCGAAGTTCTGCCAAACAAGCCCTAAGAGTTTGATAGCTCCAGCGTGCACATCGATTTGCAGGGTCCATAGGTGATTAAAAAAATCTCTCTGCCTCTCCGCCTGATGGTTAGTGAAAGAGCTCATATTCGTCCTTTCCTATTCTCTCCATGCATGTACGGGATTGGTTATTTTAACATGTTCGAATCGTCTGTGAAGTCCGTTTTTTGGTCTGACACCAACGGTGCGGACGCTCTAGTGTTCCTGGTTCATTTGGACCGCCCATGGTTTTAGAGCAACACTAAAAGTGCTCTTATAACACAACAACAAGTATTTAAAATATGTTTCTTATAAAAATTTACATATCTGCAACCTAAACGCTGGTTCTATCTCGGCCAAGCAAGCAAGGCCGATGGGAAGAGGGAAAGAAAGATCAGGGGAAGAAGCGGGGTAGAGGAATTGGTCGACTCATCAGGCTCATGACCTAAAGACTACAGGTTCAAATCCTGTCCCTACCTAAATAATCTGTAGCAACACGCGGAGTACCATCTAGTTAAGAATTAATCTATCTACTGAAGATAATGATGAGAAACATCTCTAGATTTTTTACATGGTAGCCCTCGCAAAAGCACGAAAACATTGAGATGTAAATATAACATAAATCTGATCCATACTAGCCATATGTTACCACAGCTTGAATACGTTACCATGTATAAATACAAGATCAATCAACGAAAGAAACCACAAGAAGATCGACCACTCTTGAACAGAAACAAGGGGTTCAAACATAGCAAGGAGAGAGGGAAGGAAGCAAATGAGGAATATGCGTAAAGGACCTTAAGCCACCATCACCCCCCTGCAGCCTCCTGCATCACATATACCTCAACCCTAGCAAGGAAAATAGGACGTGGAGAAGGGGAAGGATTGGATGAGATGAGACCAAGGAGGAGATGGACCTAGCTAGATTTGGCGGTTTGGCATGAGCGGAGGCAACACTCGGAGTCAGCGGAGGGGGTGGTCTCGGAGACAAAATGAACTCATGGAATCCTTAGGAAGCAAGGCAACAGCCCCCCATCTAGGCCGTTGCAAATCAAAATGTCAATGGTGACCCGATCCCCAATTAACCGTGGGGAATTCCCCTATTAGGCCTACTTTGGCAGCTGGGGATCCCTCGGATTCCCAGTAAATTTTCGGGCCAAAAACCCACGAGCCAATCTACCCCCGAGCAAATTCCTCGCGTTCTTTGGCGGTCGGTCCGGCAGGCTTGAAGCCTGCTTCCCCTCCTTTCCACGCGGTAGAAAACCTCGAGTCACCAGGCCGGGAGCGCGTTTCCCCGCCCCGCCAACTCGTGCATGCTCCTACTCCTCACGCAGCCTGCCGCCACCGCCGCCACGACTTCCCCGTGGCCAATCGCCCCTAAAAAGCTTCCAAACTATAGCGTGGAAACCTCCCCTACGTGGATCTGCACCCTGGGTGTGGAGGAGGATTGGAATGACAGAAAAAATTTCCACTGCGGGGTTCTGTTCCCTGGGGTAATTAGCATGTGCTACCAAAGTAGCCCTTAGGGGACAGGGATAGATAGTGCAAGTTTATCTCCACGGGGATTAAATGGGGAAGAAACTTCGCCCGTCAGTCCGGGCGGGAGGCAGTGTCCTGGTTTTGCAATCCCCGTCCCCCGTTCCTGGCGTCCTCGTTAGCCGAAATGCTCATAGGCTCGCCCATTTGTTTATTTTTGGCCCACAAGAGCCCAAGAAAAAGCCACATATAAAAGACACCAAAACCTAACTAGTCAAAGCATCCGCTCTATGCCTCTATTCCCTAATATCACCCGCCGCCGCCAGGATAGCAGAGGCGCACGCCGCGGCACCGGTCTTGTGCAGTCCTCTGCGCGACGCATCGCGCTCAATCCCTCATCCCTCGTCTGTGCACAGCTCTGAGCCACACGTCACCAGCAAGCCGTAGTCCCACAAGGCCACAACGAAGTAGCCGCACGCCAACACAAGCTTTAGATTGAGAGCTGGCTGTTCGAGCTCAACGACGTGATGTGACATGCCTGAAATCCGGCATGCATGGCATATCCTGGATGTAGCGTGGAGTTATTGTTGAGTGGTTGACGATTGATTCAAGAAAGCTTGGCACTGGAGACTCGTGTGTTCTTGTTTATTTGTGCTTTTTTTTATTTTCTGGCAAGGGAGCTAGCAATGTTTCTTGGCAACAGGTACATGAGAAATCTTGGTTGCTGGACTGATGTCTATTCAATGTTGTAGATCTGCCTTTGCAGTTTTGCTCTCAACTCTGACTGCATTTTTCTAACGGGGTGTTCACGGGGACAGGGATGGTAGCCTAACCCCCGACGGGGAATTCCCCATTGACATATTGAGTTGCAAACCTATCCAAACGAGGTCTGAGCATCTCCAAGAGTTTACTAAAATTGAGTTGACAAATCATGTCATTTGACAACTCCGCAAAATATATAGCAAGTAAAAAATAGACTCTCTCCAAGAATTTGCCATTTGGACTTGATAAAACAAAAAAAAATAGGTGAAAGGTCCTAAATGGCTAGAGGGGGGTGAATAGCCTATAAAAATTCCTTGCAAAGCACTAAACAAACCGGTTAGTACACTAAATGGCGAAGCAAGTGTTGCGCTAGCCTAGTGAGGAGTTGCAAGCCAACCTATCCAATTCTAGCAATCCTAATACACTAGAGCATACACAAGAACCTAATATGCTACAAGCTACACTAGTGCACAAAGGTAATCGCAAGGAAGGGAAGCGAGAAGTGTAAACCGTGCCTTCGGGATGATAACCAATCACCGTCTTGTCAATACAATGAAACCCGAAGAGATGATCCAATAGAGAAATCCAAGTTGATCTCGAAGGATCAAACCACACAAGAACACCGAGGGACACAAGATTTTATCCTGAGGTTCACGTGCCTGCCGGCATGCTACTCCCTGTTGTGTCGACCACACACTCGGTAATTCGGTGGCTAATCGGCGTCATAAGCCAAACCCTCACCGGGCGCCACAAGAACTCACACAAAGTGAGGGTAACTCAATGACACGAGATTCCACTAAGGATTCCTTTCGTGATCTCCCGCGGGGTGGGATCAACACCCCTCACAATCACCTCCGGAGTGGCCAAGAACAATCTTCAACCTTGCTTAACTCCGGCCATTTGCTCCAACCGTCTAGGTGACAAAGAATCACCAAGAGTAATAAGCTCAATCGCAGAAGAACGCTCACTAGTGCCACTAGATGCTCAATCACAAGGCAAATGCACTAGAAGCTCTCCCAATCACTCTCTAGATCAATCAAGAGGCATGCAAAGTGAGGGAGAAGGTTTGCTTAGCTCTAGGGGATGTCAAGTATGTCAAAGTGCCAAGAGAAACTCCCTAGAGCCGGCCAATTCACTTATATAGGCACCACACAAAGCACCCAACCGTTACTCACAAGAACAGGTTTCTACGCGTCGACCGGACGCTGATTAAGTGATGACCGAACGCGCCCGCCCCCGGCGTCCGGTCCTCTCACCGAGCCACGTGGCGCCGACGTTTGAATGAATCCGTTGCGCGCGGCGGTCGAACCAACTCGCGCCCTTCTACTTACGACCGGACGCGTCCTACGCCCTGACCGGACGCGCCAACAGTGCCGTCCGGTCGGCCACCAGAGAGGTTCCAGAGAGGGTAAAAACGCGACCGGACGCGTCCCCCTCGGCCGGACGCCCCGGCGTCCGGTGCTCACATTGCCGCACACGGCCTCGACCAGAACTTGGCACCGGACTGTACGGTCCCCGGAGTCCGGTCACCCCAGTAAAAACGCCCGGACGCCACGGTTGGTATAAATTAATGGCACCCTAAATATTGATTATAATTAGATTATCCCAAGCGCACGGATATATACCGATCAAGCACTTCACCAAGATCAACCCGGTTTTAATATCGGACCCAAAGGAACAGTAGAGGTGAATTATGAAATAGCCCAATACTCTTAATCTAAAAAAGGGGGTACAAACAATCTAGAAAACTATTGAGAATGAGGAAATAGCTAATGTACTCTAGTTCTAACTACCGGTAAACTTTGTATAATATCGTCTTATCGGACCCGGTGACTGAATAGGAGAAGAAACAGAGTAATATACCTACCGGACACCTATAGGCCTATCAGTCCTATCAATGGGAAGTGGACTACAGAGGATTCAACGCAGCCTATAAAGTCACCTACGCGAGCTACCACTATCCCGGGGTGATCGGGGAGACATTCACAAGCAATCATAACCCGGACACCACGTCTACGCTACGAATACTACTCTGACCTAGGAGCTACCCAAATCAAAGTACTCAATATAGTATGAGTTGCAAACCAAAGAACGAATATAAATAAATGCTCATTTGAATCAGAATGGTAAATACAAATGCTCTCTTTCTCTTAGGCTTTGGCTTAGGCGCGATGGGCTCGGTGTAGCATACCCCATCGAGTTTGCACGAACTCCTTGAACGGAAGGGCGAGCAAGCATTGGAGTACTTAGCGCATATCACCGCCCTTCTTGTCGGTCTCGACCGCCACGAGTCGCTCATTAGGTCTTGGTGCAAAGAGTTGGGTACCCTTTGGGGATAGCAACCGCTTTCCTTTAGCACCTCCTTCAAGCATCGGCCTTTGCGGTGGTGGAGGAAGAGCAGATGGATCTTGCACGTAGTAGACTTGCTCATGACGCTGGGGAATCGTTGCAACTTGTTTCGGCGGCACGACGGCGAGAGGCTTCGTCCGCTGAGGACGAGGGCCTTCGAATCATCATTTGGGGATCTTTGTCGAAGTCCGCGCCATAGGAGACGACGCCTTGTTCGCCATTGCTAATAGATCTAGATTGGAGAGCTCTCTTTGAAAGGGAGAGGTAGCCGCTTATGGAATAAAGTTGAGGAGTTCTAGGTACGTATTTATATGGGTTTTCGGGGAGACAGGGATGAGGATAAAACCTAGGTTCTACGGGATCCGCATTTAAAAGGATATCCGATGCGCGGCGTGGATAATACGCGAATATACGTAGGGAAGAGTGTAGAAGGACGTGAGACGAGAGTCGGGACGAGGGGGGGCACATGGGGGCGCCGACCGGCCCCATAGGGGCGCCGACCGGCCCCACCTAGGGGCCCACTTCGGTGCCCTTCCGCGGGGGTACTTCGGACTCCTCCTATGTTTTTATTAGATGTATTTGTGGATAAAAAATTGCACCAAAATAAAATAGAACTTAATAAGTTGGTAATCGGATAAATTCGATTTCATCCACTACTCCCGAATTAAATGGCTCTAAATAAAGTTTAAGTCGGTGTCCATTTGCCTTGAATAACGTACCTTCGTTTGATTGTAGAGTTATTGCTCCATGTGGTGATGAATTTACAACGGTGAAAGGTCCTTCCCATTTGCTCCTTAATTTTCCAAGCCCGAATAATTTAAACCTGGAATTAAAAAAGTAATACCTTATCTCCCCGGTATAATCTCCTTCTTCTTGATCCTCTTATCATGCCATCTCTTCGTCCGTTCTTTGTAGATCTTTGAATTGTGATAGGCCTTTTCTCTCCATTCTTCTAATTCTCGATAATTGCATTTTCCTTTTTTTCTCCGGCAGCCTTCTAGGTCCATGTTCCATCTTTTGATAGCCCAAAGTGAGCTTTATGTTCTAATTCGACTGGTAAGTGGCGTGTCTTGCCATATACCAATTGATATGGTGACATACCCAAAGGTGTTTTATAAGTCTGTCCGGTATGCCCATAGTGCGTCAGGCAAGCGATCTTTCCATAAAGTTCCCATTTCATTCACTGTTTTCTGGAGAATATTCTTGATTTGTTTATTGGATGTTTCTCGCCCGGCCACTTGTCTGAGGATGATATGGAGTAGCGACATTATGTCGTATTCCATGAGCTTGTAGGTATAAGTGAAACTTCTTATTAGTGAAATGTGTTCCTCCATCACTTATAACCATTCTAGGTGTTCCAAACCTTGGAAATATAACCTCTTCAAACATCTTCTTTGAGTGTTTTGAGTTAGCATTCTTGCATGACATAGCTTCTACCCACTTGGATACATAATCAATCGCCACCAAAATGTACTCATAATTCTTTGACTTCAAAAAGGGTCCCATATAATCAATTCCCTAGACATCAAAGAGCTCTATCTGAAGGTTGTTGGTGAGTGGCATAGCATCTCTTGCATTGATATTTCCGTGCCTCGACATGCTCCACATCTTCGGATGAAATCTTTGGTGTCTTTATACATGGTTGGCCAAAAGAAAGCACTCGCTGCATTTTTTGCATGAGTGCGGAATGCCCCATAATGACCTCCATATGGTGACGAGTGATATTTGAATGATCTGCATGCCTTCCTCCACTGGTACACATCTTCCGAGTAATCCATCAGCGCATACCCCAAAAGAGGTATAGTGGATCCCACATGTGGAGACGACTTTCATAAATGAGTCTTTTTCTTATTTTCTCCTAGTGGCACGTATCCCGCAACCACAAAGTTGACAATATTCGCGTACCAAGGATCTGTCTTGGTCACTTTAAACAGCATGTCATCTCTTAATGAGTCATTAATAGGTAGTTCCCGAGGTTCTTTGAAATACATCCTAGATAAATGATCAGCAATGGGGTTTTCTATCCCTTTTCTATCTTTAATTTCCAAATCAAATTCTTGCAAGCAATAAGATCCATCTTATTAATCGTGGTTTAGCATCTTTCTTAGTGAGTAAATATTTAAGAGCAGCGTGATCAGAATAAACAATTATTTTAGCTCCAACTAAGTAAGACCTAAATTTATCAATAGCAAAGACAATGACCAAAAGTTCCTTTTTAGGTGGTTGCATAATTTAATTGTGCTTCTCGTCATTGTCTTGCTAGCGTAAGCAATTGCATGATGCGTTTTATCTTTTGTTTGTCCTAAGACTGCTCCTACAAGCATAATCACTAGCATCACACATAATTTCAAAAGGTAAAGACCAATCGGGGGTTGAATGATTGGTGCCGATGTAAGTGCTTTCTTAAGAATATTAAATGATTCTAAGCATTCTTCATCAAACTCAAAAGGTACATCCTTAGCTAACAATCTGGTCATTGGTCTAGCAATTTGTGAGAAATTCCTTATAAATCTACGATAAAAACCACAATGACCAAGAAAACTGCGGACTCCTTTCACATTAATAGGGGGAGGTAGTTATTCAATTACTTCAATTTTAGCCTTATCTACCTCTATTCCTCTTTTTCGACACTAGGTGTCCTAACACTATTCCTTCTCTAACCATAAAATGATATTTTTCCCAATTGAGGACTAAGTGTTTTTTCTTCACATCTTTGCAAAACCTTGTCTAAATTCTCTAGGCAATCATCAAAAGTTTTTCCATAAACCTAAAAAATCATCCATAAAAACTTCTATGATTTCTTCTATCATATCGAGAAAATATAGACATCATGCATCTTTGAAAAGAAGCGGGTGCATTACATAATCCAAAAAGACATTCTCCTATAAGCATAAGTTCTATAAGGACATGTAAAGGTGGTTTTGCTTTTGATCATCGTGGTGGATAGGAATTTGGTGATATCCCCGAGTAACCATCAAGGAAACAAAAGAAAGAATGATTTGCTAAGAGCTCTAACATCTCATCAATGAAAGGTAACGGAAAATGGTCTTTCTTTGTTGCTTTGTTGAGTTTTCTATAATCTATACACATTCGCCATCCAAAGGATGCAGTTCTCTTAGGTATTAACTCATTTTTATCATTTTGGACAACCGTCATTCCTCCCTTTTTAGGTACAACTTGCACGGGACTTACCCATTCGCTATGCGGCACACGGGTATATAATCTCTGCATGTAAAAGCTTTAGAACTTCTTTCTTTACTACATCCCGCATCGTATTTTGGAGTCTACGCCGAGGCTCTCTTGAAGGTGTAATTTCGGATTGGTAGGTATGCGATGGGTGCAAAGAACAGGGCTAATCCCTTTTAGGTCTTGGAGTGAATATCCAAAAGCAGCTCTATGTTTTTCTAAAATAATTATTAATTTATAAGTCTCTTCATCGAAAGTTTATCGCTTATAATTACAGGATATTCTCGATCATTATTTAGAAAAGCATATTTAAGACCAGATGGTAACGGTTTGAGCTCAATAGGAGGTTTAGGTGGCTCTAGTAATTCATCAAGAGGTTCGGGATCAACAAGGTCCTCCTCCTCTTCATCGATGAAGAACTGGGTATTATCTTCTAAATCAAAGGTTGAATTAAATCATTGAATTCAATAGCCTTAACCTCTTCTATTGGATCTAATTCGGGAAGGGGCTCGCTTTAAATTTTTATTGCATGAGTTATAGGTATCGAAAAAATTAAATCCTTTTCCAAGTTGAACATTTAATTTACCATCACAACCTTCTTGAAGAAGTTTTATTATGGGTACTCCAATCATTACATCAAAATCCCACACATCAAAGATATAGAAATTTAGCAAAATGCGGAAATCATTAATAACAATAGGAAGCGCACTCAAAACTCCTAAGCTAGGAATAATATGTCCTGAATAATTTTTAAATAATTTATTTGTAGGAATTAATGGTATATCTTTTAAGAATTTTCTAGCAAAGGTATATGACATAATGTTGACTCCTACAACTGGGTTATATAAAGCTTCAAAAGGATATGAATCTACTTGTAACTTTATACTAACAGATGGTGAACTCGAGACGAATTACTTCAGGGGATTGCTCGATTCTATCAACCAATCATCTCCCAAAATAAAAATCAATTCCCTTGTTATTTCTCTTAGAAATTTTAAATCATCAGGATGTGAAAGATTAGAATTGAAATCTCTAGAATGCCGAGGTTGAATAATTTTACGATAAAGTGTAATATTCCCAAAATCATTAAAGAAATCATCCTCTATTTCCAACATCTACTTTTAATTTGAAATTATCTCATTAGCTAGCTTAGGTTTTGATTCAACTATAAATTGAGATGAATCAGGTAAAAGTTCATTTTCAGCTAACTGAGAATTTTCTTCTAGCAACTCTTCTTTTTCTTCGGGGAGATCATTTAAAATATTAGCAAGAATAGTTTTAGCATGTTCAACATAATATGCATAAATGCTCCACCCGAGGCCAAATTAAGATATTCCTTATTTCTATCATCAAGGCCTAAAAGAAATGTTGTAAAAGCATGGGTTCTCGTAAAGCAAGATTAGGTCCGAATTTACAAAACCATCAAAAACGATCCCAAGCTTTGTCTAGCGATTCATTGTCTAATTGTTTAAATCCTATGATTTCAAATCAAAGTTTAGCGACCTTTTTCTACCGAGAAGAATTTAAGACAAAAAGTATTTTCGTAATATTTCCCAATCTCCTTGACTACTCCCAACATGGCGATTATACCATTTCTTGGCTCGCAGATTAATGAAAAACGGAAAGAGTTTCCATCGTAAAGTTTCATCGGCCATGCCTTTAATGCTCGTATTACATGAACATGCTCAAAATCGATTAAGTGGGAATAGGGGTTTTCGCTAGTATTACGTAAAAAGATATGTTCCGAACTAATTTAATTAATCCGGGCGTAGCTTATAGCCGATGATGTGATAGGTTTAGAAGATTCTATTGGTCGGAGGTACGATCCCGAAGGTGCTCCATATTGATATAAAAGTTGAAATTCGTTGTCCATAATATTTTTATTGTTTTTAATATAAAAGGATAACTATAGACTAAGATAGGCTAAATCAAAATCAGCAAACCGTTTCCCCAAAGAACGGCGCCAGAAATGCTTGTTGGTATAAATTAATCGCACCCTAAATAATGATTATAATCGATTATCATAGCGCATTTGAGATATATACCGATCAGCACTTCACCAAGATCAACCCGGTTTTAATATCGAACCCAAAGGAACAGAGGGTGAATTATGAAATAGCCCAATACTCTTAATCTAAAAAGGGGTACAAACAATCTAGAAAACTATTGAGAATGAGGAAATAGCTAATGTACTTTAGTTCTAACTACCGGTAAACTTTTGTATAATATCGTCTTATCGGACCGGTGACCTGAATAGGAGAAGAAACAGAGTAATCTACCTACCGGACACCTATAGGCCTATCAGTCCTATCAATGGGAAGTGGACTACAGAGGATTCAACGCAGCTATAAAGTCACCTACGCGAGCTACCACTATCCGGTGATCGGGGGACATTCACAAGCAATCATAACCTGGACACCACGCCTACGCTATTTAATACTACTCGACCTAGGAGCTACCCAAATCAAAGTACTCAATATAGTATGAGTTGCAAAACCAAAGAACGAATATAAACAAATGCTCACTTGAATCGAATGGTAAATACAAAAGTACCTCGAGAACACGACTCGGGCGAGGGAGCCGAATCCAGACGAATACGGCCCCCGAGGATGCTCGACAAAGCAGGGGCTCCTCCGAATCTCTACTCTTCTACTCTATATCTCTAATCTCTATCTTGATTGCTAGCCTAGGTCTAGTGGATCTCTATCTAAAGCTCGATTCTTCATCTCTTGATCCGACCTCTTCCAGGGGGGTATGGCCCTCCTTTTATAGCCCGGTGGGATTGATACGCGCCGTTGGATCAAACCGACGTAGCAAGCGGCCAGGATGACTCCTCGAGAGGCGGTGAAGGAAGGTTCAGAAGGGGGGCGGCAAACCCTAACCCTAGGGGCCGCCGGCGCAGGGTGGGGCCGCCTGGCCCCACTTGGCGGCCGCTGGCCCCCCCGTTGTTTTCGGTGTCTTCTCGGAGTATTCCCCGAACCCTCGGTGATGTGTTTGCGTCGCGATCAAGTTTCGTGGTAAATTGGCACTTAAATCCCTCTTTTAGGTTTTTTCTCGAAAATTCCCGAAAAATGCACAAATCACCAAAACTCGTGGAAATTGTTAATGGTAACCCTATTCT
>JADLZL010001544.1:0-121831 GCA_015844335.1 Chrysopogon serrulatus
TGAGATTGCAACCTCATGAGCTACCTCAAGCATGACATGTGATTCTACTAATTCCTCATGTGAGCATTTGAGATGAACATACTTTGCTTGCAAGACATTGTATTTGCTCGATAGTTCATCTAACTTTGCCTTAAGCTCAATATTTTCTTTCTCTAGTTGTGAGGCACTAGAAGAGGAGTTAGTAACTAAAACATTCTCAATTGACAATTTTTCATACCTTTTATTGATTGCTTTTAGTTCTTCCAACTTGGAGATGAGAAACATTTCTTGTCTTTCAAGCGATTGTACTTGCTTCTCATTCTCCTCTTCTAGCTCAACATTCCTCTCAACTATCTCCATGAACATGAGCTTGTCCTTGTTGCTGAGGTGATCAAGAGCGTAGTGGTCTTCAATTTCAATATCACTTACTACTTGATCATCTCCTTGTGCTATCTCCTTCTTTGCATCAAGATTCTTCACTTGATTTTTCATGATGCGCTTCTTCTTGGTTTTCTCGGTCGTAAGACATAAGTGATGCTGCTGATGAGACGCTAAAGTTGTCTCATCACTTGGTGACCATTGAGTTAGAGTGGCGCTGCACACAATCTGCCGGGTCAGGCCTTTCTTGCTACCATACTGGGACGCGTCCGGTAGGCCTACCGGACAAGTCCGGTAGTTGTGTCTAGCAGCAGTCCAGCCGAGTCTTGCTCGTTCACTTTCGGCTCAGTGAATTTCTCATTTCTTGAGGCTTCTTTATTGCAGTATGACATGGTGGACGAGCTTTCCATTGATCTCCACACGTAGCACTCATCGCATTTAGATTTTCCATACAACTCAAATAGCCTAATCCAAATGAGATGAGCACTCTCCGGCGGTGCTTGTCCATTGTAGATCGCCTCATCTAGAACCTCTGTACTTAATGTACTCAAAATAACATTACATGCTATAGCATTGAGTTACACGCATCTCTCTTCCTCTTTTGTCAAATTTTTATAGTTGCACCAATCAACTATAGAGAGAGAGATGCTAGCATCCACAATACGCTCAACAAGTGGGCTAATATCTCTAAAAGTATTGAGTACATGAATTGACCAAGATAGAAAGTTTGAACCATTATTTTGGAGAAGCACGTGCTCCAACTCTTTAGGCGTCGACATACTTTTCTCACGGCGGTGAAGCTTTTAGTGGGTCCTTGCTCTGATACCACTTGTATGGACCGAGGATGCGCCTAGGGGGGTGAATAGGCGTTTCTAAAAAAATTAACACCTTTAAATGCGGAACGATTAGTGTCGGAGTTTCGATGAAATGGAAACTCTAAATCGAGAGAAATAAACCCCCTCACAATATAATCACAAAGAATATAATCAATGAACAATATGACAACGAGCTAGAACCCTGCAACACAAAGTTAGAACAGATAGCGGTGATTGGAGCACTCAGGGCAATACCGGACGCGTCCGGTATGCACACCGGACGTGTCCGGTATGCACATGGACGTGTCCAGGTATACACGGGTTTTGTAGGAACCCACGAAACCTGCGCCTTTCGATTCGAAGCTTCGACTTTGCGGTTGCGGATACCTCAATGTGACTGTGGAGCTCGGTGAACCTGCAGACAACCTTAAATACCACAAATAGATCACAAACACAATATGGAATGGAATTTGAGACACGGTATTTGTTTTTCAGAAATTCGGACTCCTTCAAGTCCTACTCTCCGTTGAGGCAATTTGCGGCGACCCAAGGGCCGAGCTCTAGAGGGACCACGCATGTCACCCTAGCCGAAGTCTCTTTCAACTCCTTTTTGCTCGAATCGTTCTAGAGGACCACGTAGGTCTCTCCCCTAGCCGGGGAGTTTTTGCAAACTCCGATTCCTTGAGTCCACTTTAGAGGACCACGCAGGTCACCATAGCCGGAGTCTTTTCCAACTCTCTTTCCTCTTTCCACTAATTTGATTCCTTCCCTTGCGGCGGTGGAATCAACCATTACAAATGTTGACACTCCTTAGCGTCAACTTTTACTAGGGCTTTTTACCTGAAGGAAAACAAGAAAACACACTAGTCTAGGGCTTTATCGACAAAATTCCACGAGTTTTGCATATTCGTATTTTTTTCTGGGTGATTTTCGGAAAAGTGAAAAAAGAGGGATTATAGTGCATAATTATCACGAAATTGATCCATGGTGGAACAACATTATCATCGGACTCAGGAAGGGTCTAGAAGACACCCGAAGCAGCGGGGCCCGCAGAGGAGCCCAGGTGGGGTCGGCCGGCCCCACCCTAGGGCCGGTCGGCGCCCTAATTCCACCGATGGCCGCCGCCTTCTGGAGTCTTCCTCCCATGGTTCCTTGGAAGCCAATCAAATCATCCCTACGTTGATTTTAGGTCGGTTTGATCCGACGGTGCACATGAGATGAAGACGCGGATCGCTAACGTGGCGGTTCCTTGCCCCCTACTCCACCTCGGCCTATATAATGACGCCCAAGGCTCCCTCCAAGAGGCATTCTACACCCGGTGCTTCATATTCTCTACATAATTGGGGTTAGGGTCCCTCTAGTTGATCTAGTTCTAGTTCATCTAGATCTAGTTCATCTAGATGTAGCAATTAGGAGAGACTAGTTCTTCTAGATCTAGTTTTGTTTAGAGATTAGAGAGATTGAGTAGAGGGTAGAGATTGCGGAGGAGTTTAGGCATGTCGGCGCTTCTTTGTGTTTGTATTCTTCTAGATTCGACTTCCTCTTGGGAGTCTGCGTTTCGAGGTACTTTTTTGTATTTACCATTCCGATTCAAGTAAGCAACTTGTCTTTATTGTTCTTTGGTTCACATCTCATATTGAGTACTTTGATCTTGGTCATTACTTGGTTGAAGTAGTATTTCGTAGTGTAGGCGTGGTGCCGAGGCTAGATTTACTTGTGAATGTCCCCTGATCAGCCGGATAGTGGTAGCTCGCGTAGGTGACTTTATAGCTACGTTGAATCCCTCGTAGTCCACTTCTCGTTGATAGGACCGATAGGCTTATAGGTGTCGGTAGAAAGATTACTCTGTTTCTTCTCCTATTCAGGTCACTTGTCCGATAAGACGATATTATACAAAGTTTATCGGAGTCAGAACTAGAGTACATTAGCTATTTCCTTTTTCTTGATATGATCTAGCCTAATTGTAGGGTTAAGTCTATATACTTTGTCATCATCACAACTGTTCCCTATGGATACGATATTTAAAACCTCCGGGTAAATTGTGACTTTGGTATGATATCTGTGCGCTTGCGGATAATCCTACTTAAATCTATAAAATGGAGTGCAGTTAGAAGGAAGTGTCAACAAGCATTTTTGGCGCCGCTGCCGGGGAACGGTTTGCTGATTTTGACTTAGTCTAGCTTAATCTTGTATTGTACTTTTATCTTTTCCTGTTTTATCCCAGTCTCTTCATTAGTTTTGTGTTCATCCTTATGGATGCTTCCAATCCTGTTTTATCCTATTCTCTTCATTATTTTTGTGTTCATCCTTATGGATGTTTTTAATTCTGTTCCTATTTATCTTTATGACATACGCAAAAGCTTTGGGCCACCAAAATCTATAGAACCTATCATAACACCTGGCTATGCGTTGCGTCCATATCTAATTAATATGATTCGGGATAACTTATCACCCGAACTAGATACGGAAGTCTTGGTAGCTAAAACACAATCATTTCATTCCCAAGATTTAGCTATCGATCCTGAACCTTTGAAATTCCACTTTGATGATTTAGACTTCCAGTTGGCTAAGATGCTCATAAATCAATACACATCAGATCTTCTCAAAAGAGCATCTTAGAAAAAGTGTAGTCAACTTCTTTTCCCTCCTGAAAGATATTGGAAAGAGTACAAGTATGGCATATTGAATGATGTCATAGAAGGAGAGCCAAGCTACTTAGGAATAAATTCTATCTTCTCCCCTTCTATGCCCACAATAAATATCATAGGCATGAAATAATAGAGGCAAACTTGTTGCCTATAGACAACCATGAAGAGACACCCTTGGAATTCGAAAAGGGAGATTACATCGATGAGCATGGGAATTATCTCATTAACACTTTATCAAACCCATGCTCATATGAGAAATCTCCTGAATCTTTTGGTCTCTAATATTACCACACATGAGATCTTCAACCCCCTTATTTTACCTGTTCATAAAATCATTAAGAGGGTGATTGTAGATGCATATGTTTATCATAAATATTAAAGATCTCATTGTAATCTTGATATAGGTGCACAAAGGCTAATGTTCTAGAGAAAACCACCTCACCAACTCGAAGTACAATAATTAGAAGGTTTCCCAAGAACAACCTTGTGTCCCAAAATAACCACTCTTAAAAAAATGAATGATGAATTGAGCTTGCACCTTTTGTTATACCCTTGTGAATTGAGTATAGTTATAATTATCAAAATATTTCCTTGGGTATTTTTGTCACTAACTATTTTAGGTTTGAAGTAAGAAAATAACTAATGGCAGCACCGGGTATGTCAAAACAACCATTATGCAATTTGAATTACATCCACTCAAGCTTACATTTACTTTGCAAAATTCAAGCTTGGGGGAATGGGCTTATTTGAAAAATATTAAATCATGTTGCTAATAATGGTTGTCTCTACCTTTTTAATTTATGCTAAAAATATTAAATAATAATCATACTCTTTCATCTCTGTCTAAATAAAATCTCTATAAGTGCTGTCATGTTACCTTTATCTACCCTAGTAAGTTTTGGTTTGGAAGTACTTTATGCATAGGTATTTCTAAAGGCTTTTTAAATTAAGCATGGTGCTTGGGTTAAAACGCCTTCTTAAATCAAATTAGACATGGTGTCTAGGTTGATTTTTGAACTGATAATATATTATGGTAGACATTGGATATTTTATGGACTAACCCCTGTAGGAAAATTTTCAAAATCAATTTGGGTAAGTCATGGGATAAATTCAAATTAGAGATGAAATAGGGCACATCTTTGAACTTTAATAATTTTGTAGAAGAAGACACAACTCTTCATCATAGATGGAGGAACTGTGAGCATTAATGATTCATTCACTTTATCTTACGCTACAAGTTACTTTGCCTCGGGCTATGTACGTATAAAATATGATTTATGCTAAACAATATTAATATTATCTTTTTCATTAGCATAGACAAAATAAAATAAAATACTAGACAAGCAACTTTGTGTTCAAAATCTATATACTCCTTCGGGTATGTGTTGTCTACTAATCTATTGCAGGCATAATAATAATTGGAGTGAAAAGAGTCAAAAGATCAAAGAAGCAAAAGATGGTAAAAGAATAGATGCAACAGAGGAGACAAGATGTCCATGAGCAACTCAAGATTCAAGAGGAAGGACCACCAGTCATTTACCCTTCATCACTTAGTTCTATCACGCTCTAATAATAAAGGTAATATTCTAAGGTAAGTGGTCTTTGCTCTTCTCTTGATCTTGATGTACACATAAATTAAAAACACAAACATGTTGAGTTACAACTTAAATTGATCAACTTTGATTAACTCAACATGATCTGTCTTTTTAAGATTGTTCGTGGCACCGTTCTCTTAATCTCAGTCTTAATTAAATAAGTTAAAACATTATATTCAATCTTGAGAAGACGGCAGTCATACTCATGTGAAAAAATTTATAGATAGACATTCCTTCCATTGGTTAAGCAATTTCGTTCTTTTTTACGCCATGTAAACTTAAATGTAATATTAAATATTTAATCTTTTGATCTTACCACTTGTAAATAAATAAATTATGTAACATCAACTTTATCTTGTTCAATTTGTCTAAGGATAGAAAAAAATAAATAAAGAAATAGATTTGGTTACGTTGGTGTTTTTCCACCAGCCAGAGCCCATGCACTTAATCTCTACCTTGGTTTGCAAAACGGGACAACACATCGAGCAAAATTTATTAATTCTACAAGTGAAAGTTACGTGAGCATATACACCGAGCAAGATCGCCGGCTACTATTAAAGCTCTACTTCAACTTTGTTGGCCAAATCAAAGAACAAAGGTGACATCATCATTACTAGAGGTATGCAACCATCATGACCTCCATCTCTCAAGATGGAGAGAGACACAAGAGTGGAAGAAGAAGTTCTGTCGATAAACTTAAAATTCCATACCCTTGCCATAAGGTAATATGGTAGTCATCTATTTAATTAGTATTCTGTCTATATTAATAAGTTTACCTTAGCACATTCATCTTCGTAAATATTAAAATAAAATAAAAATAAAAATATTTATTGCTTCATTTACTATATCATAAAATATTAAAAGCTCCACGTGAATAAACTTATGGTAACCCGGTAGGAATATTTTCTTGTGGTGGCAAGAAGAATAATAAAAATGATAAGAGCATCTGTATTTACTTTCTTGCATTATAAAAAAAAAGAGCTTAAGCCCCATAAGAATAAATATTCTCTGTGGAGGCATAAAAATATAAGTATATATATCATCATACTCATATATTTAATTTTGCATAATTAAACTAGAAAATCCTAAAAAAGAGAAATCTGCTAGAATACATCAATTCAAATCAACTCAAAGAATAATCAATTACTTATTGGTCGATCACTAACCTCTTATTAAATTCAAGCCTCAAGTTTTGGTTTTCTTGTTGGAGTATAATTATGCGGGGAACAACATTATGACAAGGAGAGAGAGAGTCTATTAGTGGCATCCACCGGGATCAAGCTCTTGGTTAGCTCACTCTGAAGATCATCGATACCAAGTATTGCAAACATCTAGCTTGGGGGAGGAGCATCCCCTAGTTATCAGGTAACTATACCTAGGCGATTATCGAGTCTACTTTATATAGTCATAAAATACCAAAAATATGTGAGCACATGAAGGTTCACAATAGTATCATAGGAAAATTTAAAAATACCAAAAATATGTGAGCACATGAAGGCTCACTCTTAATTAAGAAAAAACACAAAAACATTCGGGCACATGAAGGCTCGACGCGATCGAAGGGATTAGCTTGGGGGGAGACGCACCCCCGTTATCATCGTGATTAAGGTATGTCTTTACTATTAGTTTTATTTTAGTAAGCTATAGTCTGTGTTAGATTTAATAATTAAAGTATGTTTGAAAAACTCTCTCTCTCTCTCTAATCTTTTAAAGTGGAAATGATGAATAGTTGCTCTACTATAATTCCTTTCAAGTGTCTAGTTTTTAACCATGGATTTTCCTAAGTTTTGGATATGACTACTTTGATATAAGAATTTACTCTGAACCTGAAATTTGTGGAGGCATATGCTTGAGCTAAAGTCTAGGTAATTGGTTGATATGATACATGAAGGTCTAATCTGCTATTTATCTTATTCCTAGCATTACTAAGTTCTGGAGATTTATTTTAAAAACCTAAAATCTTACATGATGAGCTCTTGTATGACAAAATCTAAATTCCTACCAAAGCCATATATGATACATTTAGAGTTAGAAAAACCTTTACACAATCATGCTGCTTGCTTTACATTGAGTTGAGTCAATCTGTGGAATATACCTTATGAGAGTCTTGTCATGCTTTTAAAATCAAGATCACTTACGCACTCCACCCACATATGCATTACTCCTACTCTAAGATGTAAGCGCAGTCACTTCCACTTTTATCTAGATCCACCTTAAAAATATTTTTCTCCTACATCAGGAGTAAACACCTAAAAATATACCTTATAGGACAGCCCTCATTTAATTGCTCTAAATTCTTATCATTATCTCTCCAATTATTTATATTCAAAGGATGCATGTGGCTATGCAAAAGTATTGAAAAAAAGAAGAGAAGAGTAAAAAATGGGAGTAAAAGATGGACAAGTGTCCCAAAGCATTAAAACAATGGGTACATAGATACCCGCCTCCCAAATAAAAAAAAAAAAAAGAGAGAATAAAGATAGCCCATGTTTTCCCTTGAAAAAAGTTCCAAGGAGGGAGTTATTTTCAAAGAGCAAAAGTAGAATTAGGATTAGCCACTAAATACCATATATACACCTATCCGCCATATTCTATACACATGCACATCTTGATTTGATTGAATGCCTCGATTCTCTATGGATCCATTGTTTGACTTTACAATATATGAATTGCAAGTATGCTCATCCTTGTTATTGCCACTCCTATAAGCGCCACTATGATCCTTAGTTGTAGGAAGGCATGACATTATTAATGTCTCAGTAAGATCCATAAATACCACATATAATAAGAGACTTGAGGGTGTCATATAATTAAGCTCGAGTTTTATTTCAAAAACTTACAAAACTCGGAATATTGGTTCAGTAAAGAATTTGAGACATAGTGCTTGACTTGATTGTTCTATCTTTTGATTGCTCAAGACTTATGCAAAAACTGTAAAAGCTCCATGATTAAAGGTAAAATGGGTAAGTTTGGAAGTTAGAGCAGTTTTGTCTAAGCCAGAAGAAAAATTTATGTTTAAAAGCAAGTGAGCTTAAAAGAAATAAAAGTATTGCGGCAACTCCCGATCCAAGTTTATTAATAACTAGATCTAGATTGTTTGCCAAGGGACTGGCAAAAGGTAAGCTTGGGGGGGGTATTGTTGACACTCCTTAGCGTCAACTTTTACTAGGGCTTTTTACACGAAGGAAAACAAGAAAAAACACACTAGTCTAGGGCTTTATCGACAAATTCCACGAGTTTTGCATATTCGTATTTTTTCGTGGTGATTTTCGAGAAAAATTTGAAAAAGAGGGATTATAGTGCATAATTATCACGAAATTGATCCATGGTGGAACAACATTATCATCGGACTCGGGGAAGGGTCTAGAAGACACCGGCGGCGGGGGCCCTTGAGAGGAGCCTGTGGTGGGGCCGGCCGGCCCCACCCAGGGCCGATCGGCGCCCTAATTCCACCGATGGCCGCCGCCTTCTGGAGTCTTCCTCCCACGGTTCCTTGGAAGCCAATCAAATCATCCCTACGTTGATTTTAGGTCGGTTTGATCCGACGGTGCACATGAGATGAAGACGCGGATCGCTGACGTGGCGGTTCCTTGCCCCCTACTCCACCTCGGCCTATATAATGACGCCCAAGGCTCCCTCCAAGAGGCATTCTACACCCCGGTGCTTCATATTCTCTACATAATTAGGGTTAGGGTCCCTCTAGTTGATCTAGTTCTAGTTCATCTAGATCTAGTTCATCTAGATGTAGCAATTAGGAGAGACTAGTTCTTCTAGATCTAGTCTTGTTTAGAGATTAGAGAGATTGAGTAGAGGAGTAGAGATTCGGAGGAGTTAGGCATGTCGGCGCTTCTTTGTGGTTTGTATTCTTCTAGATTGACTTCCTCGCCCTGAGGAGAGCTGCGTTCTGAGGTACTTTTGCATTTACCATTCTGATTCAAGTAAGCAACTTGTTTTTATTGTTCTTTGGTTCACATCTCATATTGAGTACTTTGATCTTGGTCATTACTTGGTTGAAGTAGTGTAGGCGTGGTGCCTAGGCTAGGTTTACCTGTGAGTGTCCCCTGATCAGCCGGATAGTGGTAGCTCGCGTAGGTGACTTTATAGCTACGTTGAATCCTCTGTAGTCCACTTCCCGTTGATAGGGGTGATAGGCTTATAGGTGTGCGGTAGGAAGATTACTCTGTTTCTTCTCCTATTCGGTCACTTGTCCGATAAGACGATATTATACAAAGTTTACCGGAGTCGAGGAACTAGAGTACATTAGCTATTTCCTTTTTCTTGATATGATCTAGCCTAATTGTAGGGTTAAGTCTATATAATTTGTCATCATCACAACTGTTCCCTGTGGATACGATATTTAAAACCTCCGGGTAAAATGTGACACTGGTATGATATCTGTGTGCTTGCGGGTAATCCTGCTTAAAACTTATTTAATAGAGTGCAGTTAAAAATACCAACAACAAACTTTTCGAGCCACACCACAATCTCTTGGGTGGTCTCCGGCGACACCTAACCGTCTAGGACCGAAGATCTAAGAGTAACAAATGCGAATCACGAGATTTGACAATATGCTCAAGTGCTCAAGTGGTGGCTTGCTCTCAATCTTGAATTTCACTCAACCCACAATTGGATTTGGCAATGGGAATCATTCACACACTAAGAGAGGATTGGAGAGTGTTTGCAAAGCTTTTGAAAGGCTTGGGAACTAGCAGAATCAACAGCCTCCAAAGGTGGAGGCTTGGGGGTATAAATAGCAAAGGTTCCAAAACTAGCCGTTACTAGCCGTTAAAAACATACGGACGTGTCCGGTAGGCATACCGGACACGTCGGTATGTGCCCCCAAAGACACAAAAAACCCTTGAACATTGGCGCAAAATAGACCTACGGGAACTTCCGGTACATGACCAGAACTTCCGGTCACCAACGGAACTACCGGTGAAAGACCAGAAGTTCCGCCAGTGCACTATTAAAACAAGACGCGCGCGCAAGGACAAGGACCGCGCTCAGCACCAGAACCACTGGAAGAAGTCAGCCCTCTGGGAGAGTCAGCCCTCTGAAATAACTCCCCAATAGTGCACTCACCCCGAGAATACCGGACACGTCCGGTATGCGTCCGGTATACACGGGCAGTGCAGGTCAGTCAGTCTCTCGTGCTCTCTTTCACTCAAACCTCACATGGGTTGGCTTGAGCACTTATGTATAGTATCTATCATCATGATGCATCCCTCTTAATAGTACGGCTTTCCTATTCAAATCAAGAGATTTAAATAAAAAAATGAATTGTGCCACTTGAGTTGATTTGATTCACTTTCAAGACCATAGCTTTTGATCTTCATCACTTGAGGGTGCAATCATGTCCACTTGATCTTCCTTATTTGAGCATAGCCATCTTGAGCATATGACTTGATTCCATTCATTCCATATGAGTTATTCCAAATGGACCAAGTCATTTTTATCATCCTTTCACCAATAGTGATATTGGTCCTTCACACAAATGCAACCATCATAGCTTGATTGATACCTCGACTAAATGCAAGTACTTTCTTCTTCACCCTAGCTAGGTTCTTCGGCCGCCAAGCCGTCGCTTGTCCTTCACCCTTGCTTAGTACCTCGAAGCATTTCCTTTATCTTCACCTTCTCAAGCCATTAAGTCACATCATGTGTTGAATCATCAATTAGATACATATCCATTTATATTGTTGTCTTCTTCAATCTTCATACTAGCAAGCTTTCAATGTGAGACCAATATATATATGCAATACAACAAGTCTTTAACAACCAATCCTAATATGCTTGCTTTCATAACAATTATGAAAATCTCACAATATATAAGCCATTGCATGAAATCCATTTACATTGTTGTCTTGTGTTTGAGCTAGTTTAATCATACAACAACACATCATTTTGGCTTTGTACATATGGATCAAATACCTGTGAGATAATCAATTTCCTGCATAGCACTTAGCAATAGCATTAGTCCTTTAATCGCATTGTCATCCAATCATCCAAAACCCACTAAAGGGCTAGATGCACTTTCATAACTAGCTACTGATTAGCCTGAATTTAGTTGTATATGGGCTAATTTTGGCTAATTTTTAATTTGGTATCAAACATGCCAGTAGATCAATTCGGTTGGTTCGCCACATCTCAATCATTTGACATTTAGCACCGAATTTTCATTATTAAGACATTGGTAACAAATTTGTGTGAAAATCTTGAGTGCATTAATTTCGTCAATTGACAAAATGATTAGCCACAGAAAGTAAATGATGTTGATGGCGCCGATGAGCAAACAGGGCGCTTGCTTTGCTTGTATTCCAGCGACAGCTGCGAACCTGCGATACAAGCCACCGGCGACACATCCTCCCTCGCTTTCCCCCATTCTCCCCCCTCCATTCCGTCCTCCCCAGTACCCCTTTCCCACGCCAAGAAACCACGCTGCGACCGCCCTCCTCGTCGCCCTCGATCCCAATCCCTCCTCGTCACGATCGCAAACCGATATCGACCCGTCCGGTCGGCTCCGCATCGCTAGCCTGCATCTCCTTCCTTCGGTGAGGGTGTGCCTGGTTCGTGCTCCCGCAGCGGAGGCTGGAGCCGAGATGACAATGCCGGGCTCTCCGGCGAGGCCGAGCTTCTCGGCCCTCCGCGGCGCCCGGTGGCGTGCCGATCTCGGCGTCATCCCCGGCTCCGCCGCCGTCTCCACCGACGAGCTCCGCCGCGCCGCTGCCGACTCCCGCCGGAGGTCTGACCGTCTCAGGGGAATCATGTTGCGTTTGACCCTGCAGAAGCTTCTTACATTTCTTCAAATGATTTGATACCGGCCGTAGATCAAGTTATCTTAGGCTTTCATATCAAGATTGTTGCTTTGTTTTTTATTGCCTTTCTCTCAAATCTTGAATGCCAAAGATCCTTGCATACGCTAATATAATGTTCATGTCAGCCTCGCTCTTGCCACAGTTCCTCATAAAAAAAAGAGTTATGGCTTCTTGAAATGTCCTTGGTTGTTCTAAAGATCTTTATTGTTTGGTTTGATTCCATGGAAACAAACTAGAAGGGATTGGAAATTGAGAACACTGAATTGTAATTAGGGCGAATTCCTACTTGTGGAGCTAACATGCTTTGTTGTCCTTGGACAAGCTGATCAAGTAATCAAAATGCAAAGTATTGTTAAACGGATGATCTTTGTTACCACTAGTTGTTAGTATGTGGTAAAAGATGCAACTTTTGTTGGGTCTCAGGGCTTCGACTCTAGAATTCTAATTTTTGATTGCTGCAGATATGCTAATCTGCGGCGAAGGCTGTTAATAGATCCCCATCTTTCCAAGGATGAAGAAGGTGCCCCTGACTTGATTGTGGAGAATCCACTATCGCAGAGCCCAGGTAGGCACTAGCTTTTGCCTTTAAAGTGTGTGTTCTCTGAGTTGTCGTGTTACACACGATTTATTAAAAAAAACTAAGGTTACGCTTGGATAGGGGATGGTTTGTGCTAGAGTAACATATGAGTTGCAGTCCATGTATCCGAGAAGGTAGTCATATGTTAAATAAATTCTTCTGTTACTTAAAAGAAGGGGGAGGGAATGCAGGGAGAAACCTTTTTTTATTGCACTGTTATTGCTCACTAGATGCAACCTGCAGACCATGCTCTTATTTTTTTTCCTTCTCGAACACGCGAGACTTGCGCATCATTTCATTAAAAGAGAGAAGAGAGTACGCAAAGGGAGGGCAAGGCATGCTATTATTTTCTCACCAGTCATATATTATCTTCAATCAGAACTCAATCCTATAGCAACATACGAAATTGACATCTTCCACAAAGTCATCATTAGTGACATCAGCTTTTTTGGGAAAAAAAAAAAATCTGTACATTGTCAATGCAGGGAGCACTTGGGGCCAATATTTCAGGAATGCAGAGCTTGAAAAAATGCTTAACCAAGATCTGTCCCGCCTATACCCTGAATTGGGGGACTTCTTCCAAACAAGCACATGTCAGTCTATGCTTGGACGTATATTGTTAGTATGGAGCCTCAGATACCCAGAGTTTGGTTACAGACAAGGTAAACCATTGATATCTTTTCAGTCACTGCAAGCTATTTATCTCCTGAAAAAATGGTTGATACCAGCGAAGTCGTTTAGCCAGATTGCCAGAACATGATATGCCTAAGTGCACATCAAACCACTGGGTCCCCAGAGTTGGCTCCTAATCTTGTTTGTCACCACATGGAACCAAAACTTCACTTCTAAAATAACTACCTAGTTCTTTCTGCAATTATTAAACTAACTTTAGTTGAGTACTTCTATATTGCATATTGAAGCAATATTTATTTGGACTAGTTTAGGTGACTAAACATTATTCTGCCAAAGGTAAAAATATTGGTGCACATTTTTGTAACAGCATGCCAAAACCTTTTTGAACAACCTAACAAGGGTCCAAATCAGTAGGTGTGCGACTTCTGTTTTCTGGTGAGATAACCATTCATCTGTCCTCGTTGTATGTATTTGTCAACATAAATCACTTTCCTCCTACAGGAATGCATGAACTCTTAGCTCCTCTTCTCTATGTACTTCACGCTGATGTGCAGCACTTCAGACAAGTCAGGGACCTTCATGAAGAGCTTCTGGGTGATGATTTTGATGGCCAAACTTTTCCAGATCTTTCAAAGCTGAACAGAAGTGACAGGAAAAATAATGCTGAGGGAACAACTAAAATTAGAAGTTTGGCTGATCTTGATCCTGATACTAGAGATCTTTTCTTGATCAATGATGCATACGGAGCAGAGGGTGAGCTGGGTATCATTTTGTCAGAAAAGTTTATGGAGCATGATGCTTACTCTATGTTTGAGAATTTGATGAATGGTGCGCAAGGTGTGGTTGCTATCACTGACTTCTATTCTCTTAGCCCTGCCCCTGAATCAAGCATGGGTTTGACACCTGTAAGAGAGGCATCATCTGCAATATATCACTTGCTTGCTAGTGTTGATTCCTCTCTTCATAGTCACCTTGTGGAGTTAGGAGTTGAACCTCAGTACTTCGCATTACGATGGCTCCGTGTCCTATTTGGTCGTGAATTTTCACTTGACAGTCTTCTGTTTATTTGGGATGAGATCTTCTCTTCTCCTAACGATTCTTATTGTACTGACATCAGTAGTAGGGCAGATTATCAGTTTAAAGTGTTATGTTCTCCTCGTGGTGCGCTGATTTTGTCGATGGCAGTATCAATGATGCTCCATCTCAGATCGTCCTTGTTAGGGAGTGAACATGCGACTTCTTGCCTAGTGAGGTTGTTAAATTTTCCAGAAGATATTGACTTAAAGAGCTTAATTGAGAAAGCCAAGTTACTGCAATCTTTTGCCCTTGAAGCAAATCTTCCTTCATCCCCAATGAGAGGGAATTCTCTTTTGACCACACCCAACTATTGGGAAGAGACGTGGAAGATTCTCCAGCCATCAATGGACCAAAAGGGTGGTGGTGTCTTCAAGATGAAGGGAAGGGGCTTCTTGAGAAGAAGCTTGTCGAACGCTGAGTCGAATGTTTCCAGAAGCAAGGCTGCTAACTCTGAAAACAATGACTTGACTTCAAGTAGGCAGTCCACTACTGATGAACTTCACAATGCTGATGTAGTTCCTGCAGAGCTGATAAATAGTGTGCCACATGTGCTTATAGAAAAACAAAAGCATCATGTTGGTAAAGGTACTGCAGAGGCTATTGGGAGTGATTCAAAGAATGCATGTGAGACAGGCCAGCATGATGGTTACTGCTCAACTTCAGGTGAAATTAGAGATCCTCTTGGAGCTGCTAGTGGGTATTTATCGAGGAGCAGCAGTACCACTTTGTCATGTGGCACTGAATATGATCATGATACCCATCATCTGGAAGAACCATGTGGTTCCTGTGATGATAGAGTGGTTAATGAACCTGATCCACTTGCTGTGCACAATGGTAGAACTGATGAAGCCGCAACAATAGATCGAACATCTGGAATAGTGGATACTTATCCAGTTCAACAGCGTAGACATTCTGTTGATGATAAGCTGAAAATAAAAGATGACCAAAATTCCGCTAGTGCTAAAGGTGGCCAAAAGGAAACATTGGCCATATGTTCAATTTCAAATGTGGCTGATAAAGAGTTGAGCAGAACATTAAGATCTCTTGGTGAATCTATGGTTGAGAACATACAGGTAACCTTACTTGACAAAAACTAAAAAGAAACATATTACCAAATAGACGCCACGTATACATATTTACCTGATTGATCTTTTTTTTTTATAAAGTTCAATTTTATGTTCTCAATATCTCTTAGTTTATATTTATCTTTTAGGACTCATACTATTCTGATAATCAGACACTAGACAGGTTTATCAAATAGTGAAGTTTGTACTTCCTGTCCCTCTGCCTTTTCTTCTCCAATTAAGTAGATAGAAAAGAACAAGCAGATAATGCCCCCATTATCGGAAATATGCACCTTAAGCTCAGATCATGAGATAACTTCTCTTGCCTTTGCCCCTGGCTAATTTGCTACTTTATATCACAGGATATCGAGTTGCTGTTTCAACCAAATTCACTCCCGACTTCAGTGGAGGAACTTGAGAAAGCAACTCCTAGAAGTACAGAGCAAGCTAAGGCAGTAGCAGCTCTAAAAGAACTCAGGAAGATCAGTGACCTTTTACGTCAAATCTAACCAGTACAGCTACAAATATTTCTTCCATACATACAGTGTTGTAGTCTTATACGTATCTCCATTGGACAATGGATTTGATGTAACATGCTAACAGTATATAGCCATTTGATTGATCGGTGAATAGTAATTTGTACATCCATGTAAGCTGATAAATCGAACTGTACATCTAAAATAACTGCCTGCTGGTTGTGAAGTGAAGGCAGCACAATTTTTTTGGCTTGTGAGCCAACAATAAATCTGCAAGGTTTCTGTGTTCTCAACGCCCTTTGTGCCAATTTCTTGTATTGAGAATGGTGGCAATCAAAGATAGCTGATTGTTGCCCGTGTGAGATGTGAATACAGTGGCCATATTACATCATCAGATGGAAGTGCATTGTGGTGTTACCATTGAGGCTTGAGCTCAATTCTACATCATCAGAAAGTTTATCAGCCGTTTAGAGATTCACCTTCAAAACCTTGCCCGTGTGAGATGTGAATACAATGGCCACATTACATCATCAGATGAAAGTGCATTGTGGTGTTACCATTGAGAGGCTTGAGCTCAATTCTACATCATCAGAAAGTTTATCAGCCGTTTAGTGTGTGTGTGTGTGTGTGTGTGTGTGTGTGTGTGTGTATATATATATATATATATATATATATATTCCTAAAGATCTAGGTTCAAATATTTGTCGGATCATATGCTTTAGTTGTGTTACAGTCAGCGTTACTGTCTATCACTGAGCCAGGTGATGAAATTAACCATACAAGGTTAAGGGCCTGTTTGGATGAGCAGTTTTTTTGAAAACTATGGTATCACAAAACTGTGGTTTTAGAAACCAAAGAGACACAAAACCATGGTTTAGAAAAAAGAGGTCAGTGGAGTTTCTAAAACTCCAAAAAAACTATAATTTTAACAAAATCATGGTTTTAGAAACTACAAGATTTGTTGCATCCAAACACCTAGTAGCTTTTAAAAACCAAAGTATTTTATAAAACCATAGTATTTGTCCAATACTTCAAAAATACTTTGTATCCAAACATGGCCTAAGGCATAAGAAAAAAAAAATACTACCATACATTGTTTTTACTTACTAGCAAACATGGCAACAAAACATCTAGCTTGTTGCAGTATCTTGGAATCGGACTTTGTAATGTGGCATTGTGGCCGACATGTACTTCTTTCAGTCCAAATTATGGACTTTTTGGATACATCCATTTAGGCATCTAGACATGTATCAAAATGGATGAACCAAAAAAATTGAAGCGACTTATAATTTGGAATAGAGGGAATACTAATTCAACTCATATAAGTATGAGTAGTGAATCTATATCACGAATAGAACAGAACGGTGCGTCAGCATTGTGGCAAGTAAAATATAACGGACATAATACATTGGATGGGAAACTAAACTATGGTATATCAAGTTCTGTACAGTAGAAAAGGGGTGAAGTTTGATTCATGCAGAGAATGTGTACACGACCCAATGGCTTAGCTTCAACAAGAACTCACAAGGTGGAACATAAATGAATATATCATCGATGATCGATCGGGTTTCAAACTTTGTAAGGCCACAATCAATGATAAATAGTGACGAACAAAATTTTTCATAGCATTAGTTGTCCATATCACCTTACAACAATGTCACCCAGTTTAACAGCCTGAGCTTTGAAAATATGCCGCGGGTTCGCTAATCTAAGTAGTACAAATGTTCCCGTAGTGGTGCGTTTCAAACAAGAACTCTCATTCCTTTTCCTGCTCTGAGATCCATTCACTGCAAGCAATATAAAATAATGTCAACATGATTCAAATGCGAAACATCAGTGATCCTTATAAAAACATAACGACATGCAGCTAAAGTTATAGAATACACTGTAGAGTCTGGTGTGAACCAAACTGCATGAGAAAAAAGTACTAGGCACAACAAGAATCTAGCTATACAGATCTTACTCATTTCTTGGAGATTTGAGATGTCTAAAGTCCAAAACAGGTTAACAAAACGATCTCCATGTCCCTAACTACTTATGTTTTACAAGGTATAAACGTTCTGAGCTTAACCCCATCATCCTGGACAAACTCAAACAGAATGTTGTGGACTTGCATCCATTATTTTGATTCCAATTGTATTTGCCTCGGCAGCATAACCAGTAAACAGAGCAAATGTCGTTGCATCAATTCATGGCCCAGCAGGAAAATCAATTAGCAGACTTCATAAGTCACCCAAGTAAAACAACATCCCCAAGCTCAAATCAGCTAGTCAACTGACAGAATTCTTATTCTTAAGTTGGCCAACATCCAGCTTATTGTCCTCATAAATCTGATGCAAATAGCAATTCAGTCAGATCCTCTGCACCTTCTCACCAATCCTTGGTCAACTTAACCAATTTTTCTTTCTTTCCTTTTTGTTTTCTCGGCAAGGTTGATTACCCCAGAACTAATAAAGATATCCAAAAAAAAAAAAAAAAAAATCAAACTTGTGTGTTTTGCACACCATCAATAGAATCAATACTCTCCATTCCTTCCAGGTTCCAGCAGCAATCACTAGCTCTCAATTTCACATGGAAGGGCGATAATCCAACCACAGTGCTAGGCTTGCGACAAATTTTTGCAGCTGGATTTTAATTGCAACAATTACCCTATCTGGATTTTAATACCCAATCTTACTGCACCCAAAACTTTATAGCTACCGATTGGTCCAAACCAGACATATAACGGAATGCTTCAAAAGGCAAAAATTCAGAATTCCCAAGAAACTGGGACGGGCCTCACCATCTCGCCGGGGCACGGGCCACATCAGGCGACGGCGACTGGGCTCGGGGACGGCTTGTGGGTCGGCTCCTTGGCGTCAGCAAAATCCTCGGCGTTGTAGACGACGGTGAGGAAGAGGGAGCAGGAGGGGCAGCGCGCAATCTCCTCCCCGAGGCGGAGGTCGTCGAGCGTGATCTGGAAGAGGTCGCCGCAGGGGCACGGGTACGTGTACGCCTTGAGCTCCGCGTTCCACTCCATGTCCTCGATCTCCACCTCGTCGTACGCCGACATCTCGCCGCCGCGACAAACCCTAGCTCCTCCGACCGCCCCGCGCTCGAAACCGGAGAGAAAAAGACGCGTCGGTGTTTCGCGCCGCCGCAAAGGAGGCAGTTGCGTGAGGGTTAAGGCGGTGGTGGCGGCTGCTAATGTTCTGATTACCCCCTTGTACACATTTAATTATTACGAAAAATACCCCTGAGAGAAACCGGCGGAGGCAGCCTGCGGTTTGCCGACGTGGGTGCGTGGGACACGCACCCGGTTCGCAACCGACTTCCGGCTCTTTTGCGGAAAAGCCCTTGAGTATCTGCTATATTTACCCGACGCTCCCCACTTCTCTTCCCACGGCCCCCAAACCTTCGCGAGACGCGCACCAGCTCGCCGTCGCCAAGCTGCTGCTGCTCCCCGCGTCTCTCAGGCTGCCAGCTCCGAGTCCCCGGACGCGTGAAGTGAAGGCACCCATGGCGCGCGTGCTCTCCTCCCGGGCAGCGGTCCTGGCGCGCCGCCTCGCGGCGCAGCCCCAGCCCCAGCTCCAGCTCGGCGTGGTTCTGAGCCGCCGGCACACCACACCCGCCGGCGTGCGGCGGAGGTTCTTGAAGAGGACGCCGCGGGGCCTTCTGCGCCTGCGGCGGACGCCTCCGCGCTGTCCCGGCGGTTGGAGGAGGCGATCGACAGCGCCATGGCGCGGATGGCCGAGCCCGACTGGGCGCCCTTCCGGCCCGGGACATCCTACTTCGTCCCGCCCCGGCCCGCCGGCGCGGTCCAGGGGGTTCTCGCGCTTCTTGGCCACGGTGGCGGGTTCGCGGGCTCCTCGGGGCGGGGGCTCTCCACCGACGAGGCCCGCGCCATCGCCGCCGACTCCCGCGGGTACCCGTGCTCGACCTACTTCATCGAAGGTAAAAATTTTTGACTACTTGGGATCTCCATTTCTCTATTCAGATTTGCTCAATTCTGAACTGAAACAAATGCATAATAAGAACTGCTAGAAACCAGAGCAATTTCCAGACATTTCATCGTTCTGCTTTGTTCTATAGCACTTGCTTATTGAGAGTTCTGTATATCTACGCATATGCAGGCCGCTTTCCAGATGAAGTGGAGAGCCCAAATATGGATGCCAATCAAGCTCAAGAGGAATGAAGGGAATGAGCTAGGTTATTGCACGGGATGAAGGGGGTCTGGAAAAAGTATCACTTTCATGTCATTTAGTGCTGTTGCACAAAAGAAAAGGATGAACTGATGAGTTCGTGAGCTACCGTATAAAATAAAATGGTACTGAATTCATGTGATCTTCTAATTTTATGTAAGATATGTAAGAGTAAGACTAGTCTATAAATAAAAACTATGATTTCACCATCTTCTCTATGCTATCCGACATCTGGAATGTTTGATGGTAAACCTGCTCCCATATTAGCTGATATATTGGTGTACAAGTCAAAGCTGTGAATCATACTATTATTATATTAACATTTCAGATCATATATTAGTTTTCAAATGTGAACACTACTGCAGTACAGCGTATCATCAAGATACAGTATTTGAAGTTTTTGAACTATACAAATTTGCTCCTCAGAATTGTCAATGTTGTGTACGATCAAAATTTGTGGAGCGGTAGAAACAAAATACGCAATTCAGGCTAAATTTGAATTGCTTTGCTTCGGTGGATTAGCCATCGTGACGAGGCTACTGAATGGATCACCAAAAGGATTGGGTAATCCAGACTGAGAAGGGGCAGAATACTGAGACTGCTGCTGGTATGTTTGAGGCGGCAACATCACCATCTGCTGCTGCTGCTGTACCTGATAATACTGCTGCTGCTGTGCCTGGTAATACTGCTGCTGCTCTGCCATCATAGCTAACTGCACATTTGACGGTGGTGCAAAGCTGTTTGACATGGCAAATGGATCATTGGAGTCAAATGGGTTTGCTGCAAGACTTCCAGTGTAGGTCACACTGGCTATTTGCTGTCTCCTTGTCTCATCTTCATAAAGACTGTCTAGCAATAGCTTGTCAAATCCCCCAGCCTGTTGAGCAATTGCAAGTAAGTAATTTAGCTCTGGTTGCTTTTACTTAAATTCTGTTATAACTTATGGCAACATGTTTTACCAGCTAATAATCTATGTGAATTCATATGATCGTATTTTCTCTAGAGATAGTAAAGGTCTGCATACCAATTGATTGTCCACTTGTTGATTTGTGTGGTTACTTGGTGCAGTAACCAGTGCCAATTCCCATCCGGCCTTGTCAAGGGCGAACAAGTCTCGAGAAGTTGACATCTTGTTTTCATTACCTACATTTAAGAGACAAGTTACTACATAGTGCACAAGGCCTAACACACATGATCTTCCTTAGTAAAAGCATTCTCTGCACAAAATAGCACTAATTCAAAAGCGCTGCTGGTGGAGTATGTTTAACAGGATTTGTTATTTAGCAGTGCATTGATACTTATAAACACTGAACCTGGTGCCACAATAGCAAGGGCCAGTGCATTGCTTTCTTCAAGGTCTGCAATCATGGGGTTTACTTCTTCATCCAAGTTCTACAATTCATATATTAGTAAAATATGAGGCTTCAAAGAAGCAGGTATTGAGCTGAAGTGTATATTGTTCTTGAAACATAGAGGAAATACTAATAGATCCCCAGTAGTCGCCCGTGGCTGAGGTTCCACTACTTCTTCCGGAGGCCCAGCAGCAGATTGTGGCTCTGCTTCAGGCTCCGCAGATTCTTGTTTTTTATCTTCCACTGGTTTATCGGCTTCCTGTGGAGCTGCTTCTTCATTATCACTAGGTTGATTCTCTTCGTGGTTTTCCTGGTTTAGCAAACAGCAATAATTATCAGAGCTATTCTCCTATGTGCTTTGACCTTTTGCAGTTCCACTGACACTGGACACACTCACCAAACTCTTACTCTCAGTATCAGCACGAGGTGCTTCTCTGATATACTCTTCCATTGTCACAACAAATGAAGGCGGCGGCTGCATAGTGGTAATTAGTAGCCGATCAACACAGTGACTAATAGTACAATAGTACAATACAGTGTGCAGAGGACAAAACTTAAGTCATTCCAATTTCCAAATGGGATTTAAATGACTTATTTCCCTTAACTGTGGTATAGTCAGTGATGTAATATTATCTTTCCTGAAGATTTATGTCTTTTAAAATCAGTAATGAATGTTGGAACATGCCTGCCTCAGAGTGGGAAATTGGAAAGTCCTGGCCAGCGCAAGAAGTTTGCAGTGGTCATAGAAATTAGAAAGTTTTTCTGCCTGTGAAATTGATGGTACACAACATGAGATTCTAAGAACCAGACAGTTCATCCAAATATATATATACTCTTCAATCCAGTCTATAATTAGTTTCTATACCTGCTGGCCAGCTCGTTTATAAATTTCAAGGGCCTTGATTGCATCATATTTTGGCATCTCAAAATACTGCATCACATGAGAGAAATAGGGAATTCACCATATGTTCAGATTATGGGCATATAAAAAAAAAACATCTCAGTAAGAACTGGAAGTTACCATATCAACAAGATTGATGATGCCATCGTTGATTGAACAGTATATTTTGAAACTTTCCTTCAAAACCTATGGCCCATAAGACCTCTGTAAGACTTAAGAATATAAGGAAACACACACTATATTGTGCCAAAAATCTATGCCAGAACAAGTTTCAGACTTACAAGAGCTAACGCATATTGTACGAGGAAATTTGTGCAGGCTTCACCTTCAGGCTGCAAAATGACAATGGAATAAATAAAATGGTGTATCGGTATCAGTCTATATCAGAGACAGAGAGTTGTATGTATACACTGGCCACTTAACACAATTTCTTGTTTTTTAAGCTCAGTAGTGTTTGTTATTCCATGATCAACCGGGTTTAAGACAATTCCATTTTCTAAAAAAAATAAATAAACCTGACAGGAAATAAGCCTGAGAAGCAGTTTCTGCAATGCTGGCAGCTGATCCAGAAGTTCTGTGAGCGGCAGGGTTCTTGTTCTGCTGTGTGCCTGAAACTTGCCAAGGTTCAGAATAGCATTCACATGGAGCAAACAATTCACAAATCACAATGACACCAAGACCAAAAGACTTCATTTCCAATCCTACCTTGCCAGAAGCATGGGGTAACTTAAGCAGACGATCCAATTCGACATCGTACTTGAGAACCCTGAAGCACTCGACCCGCTCATCCAGGTAGAGCGCGTACGTGCGAACCCAGGCGGAGCAGTCCCAAGCTGAGAGCAGAGAACCTGTTTGTTCAGGTTTTGAAGTACGTAGAACAAACATAGGGAAGGCGCATTTTTGCACTCCAACATGGGGGACAAAATGTATGCAGAATGAGCACAAGGCCAGCCACCTAATGGGCTGGAGTCATCCTTGAACAGTGGGATCTGCAGAATGTTTCCTCTGTATGAATAGGTGAGGAAATCCTCCTTGAACGTGCCATCGCCTTCTCTGAGCAGCCTGTGTATCACTATCAACGTCTTCAGTGCAACCTGTAATAATCAAGAAATGGGTTGGCATGTGCTCATTCATGGTTGCCCTTCACATCACATCATCACAAAATGTAAGAAACGAGCAGTTCTCAGAATGCATGGTAGCATAATCAAAAGGGACCATAAAGAAATAACAATGTGAGTGAGTGAGTGAATCAAAGGATCGTCATGAATGAAATCATGAACAATGGAGCAAGAAGAAGCAAGACCCACTATCCAGTTCTTGGTCTTGGACAACCTCCTCGCCAGCGTGCATATCGAATAGGCGACGTCGGCTCGCGGGCAACGCCCCGAGGTCGCATGGAGTATCCCTGCACGAAACAGATTGAAAACGACAATGAACACCTGCTGCTGCTGCTGCGAATCCCCTCTCGGAACCATAGCAGCACTCACTCCTAAAGTGGCGCTCCTTGGGCGGGCACTCCACGTGGTTCGTCGCCTTGACAATGGCGATGTCCAGATCCTGCAAGGAAATCACCAGAAAATCAAACGCCTTCACAATGGGCAATGGCCATGGCGGGACCAAGAGCCGGGAGGGAAGATAGATGACAATTGTCGAACGCCATGCGACATTGCGACGGGAGGCCGGGCGGCGGCGGCGGCGGCGGCGGGTGAATGGATCGATCTATCGATCGGAGGGCAAGGAAGGCATCGTCGTCATCACCTTGTACTCGCTGTTGAAGTTGGCGAGGCCGACCTTGGTGGAGTCCTTGAGCGCGCCGTAGGCCTTGCGCCACGTCCGGAACCCATGCCGGCCGCCGGCCGTGCCCCGCCGTCGTCCTCCGCCGCGCCGTCCCCACGGGCCACGCGATCGTCGCTCACCGACCGGCAAACCTGCCAGCTAGGCAACTCCCCAAGTTTAGCGCGCGGCGGACGGACGGACGGGGGGGGGGAGGCGAAGGGAAGGGAGGACGGGAGGCGCGGGCTGCGTCGTTTTGGTGGCAACGGAACGGCCTGCTGGGCGCGCACGGTTCACTTGAGCTCGATCGGGTCGTCCGCGCAGGGCGCGCGCCACCGGACCGGACCTGTCACGGTGTCACCTAAATTCGATGCCCAAATCAATCTAATTGATCGCCTTAAGCTCCTGTTCATTTAGACTCACAAAAAAAAGCTCTTGTTCATTTAGACATGATTGAGAAGTTAAAATCCCCCTTGATCCCTTCTAATCCTCTTCAACGCTATTGCTCGAGATAGAAACGAATAAGGCCTTTACCAGTTTTGCCATACCAACATCCTTTTTTTGGGTAATAACAGACCGCTTGATTCAGCTTTTATTGAAAACCGACATCTTTTTAATTTAGTTGTTAGGGGGGCATGGTATGTTTCGTATTATAAACCATCTATGTGAAGTGTGAACCTTTTCAATTTACAAAGATGGGACTTAAAACTAACCGATTATGACATATAACAATAGTTGCTAGGCAGTCCTTTAACATCGTTAATTAGGAAAAACTAGAGAAGCGAATTGTCTCATCACCAGAATTCATTATTTTTATCATATTCATGCTTTGTTTATTCCACATAAGACTTTGTTTGCATACACATATATCCACCTGAATCCATTTCTGTGGAGACCAACTACTCTAATGTATATGGATTAGGATAGATTTATGAACATCCAAACCAACTCTAAGATTAGCGGTTAGATTTAGAGTGTTTGAATTTCAATATATGTGAAAGGCCAACCATTAATAGCCAAATAGAAAATATAGACATGCCTATTCGATCATTCACGTTGGCATCTCGATGCGCATTTCTTCACGAGCGAGATGGCTTGCAGCGTGAAGGTACCGGTGGTGCCAGTTCAGCCACACGGTTCCACCATGATGACACGACTCCAGAGTAGAGCTATCCGCCGGGACAAAGTTAAGGCATGACAGGTCACACGCTGCTCACTTCCTGCGCTTGTCCTCGCCCCTGCCATGACGTCATCGAGCACCCCGCGTCATCCAAGACCCCACCATCCTCCAAGTTGTCACCCCCGCCACGACACTCCGACGAGTCCTAGCGTGGCCACCTCCTTCCCCTCTCCAGCGATGGCGAGCTCCAGCAGCAGTGACCTCCCTCTGGCCATGGCGCCTCCGCCCCTCCAGTCACCCCCGTTGCCGCCCGACCTTCTTCCCCACCGCCTAGCCCTGCCTTCCCCAGCCAACCCTCCTATGCCAGTCTGAGTTGGAGATAGAGGTCACCGAGACCCTCGCGCCACCGTTTTCTTTGTCTCTGGCGCCGACACATCGGAGCAAAGCCGTGCTGGAGCACGATTATCGTGTGTTACCTTTTCCGTATCCGCCGAGCCCTGGAGACCAACCGCGGCTGCAGGCCCGGATCGGATTGGACGTGCACGTTTCGTGTATGTAAATGCTCGTTAGTCCCTCCAAAGCTCACTGAACACTGAACCACGGCTGTTTTACTCGATCTAGCATCAACTATTCAGGGTTTTTTTTTTTTTTTTTTTTTTTTGTAAAAGAAACTAAACAACCATAACATTGTGATCCATTCTCCAGTCAGATTCATGAAGCGAAGGTGACAAAACTGTAAACACACACCCCAGTTTACACCTCAAAATCGATCGGTGCGTCATGGTTGCATGATACAATATATACAGCCTTGGTTCTCTGTTCTTCCAAACACGAAAACCTTTCCGTTTCCATCTCACCGAGTTCTCTCCAGCAGCATCGAGTATTTCTCTTCTTTACTTTTGCTTTTGCTATGGATTATGTTTTTGTAAAGGCCTTTCCTTTCTTTTGAGAAACTCGCATGTGACATATGTTGGGTGTGTAAAGGAGCATTTTTATGTGTCAAGTTCATCCAGAGAAAAATTGATCCATGGTATCGATGCTCATCTGTGACAGCACTGGTGCAGGACAGCAGCAGTTCCCTTTTTTTTTTTTTTTTTTTTTTTGGGGGGGGGGGTGGGGTTGTGTGGACTTCGTCATCTAGTCTGTAGGCAAAACCTGCTATAAAAAGCGAGCATAAGACCTCAAAGTAATAGGATAGAAATTAAGAAATTTTACTACCTCTTAGACTTAAAAGATACCTTCACATGCACAACTCACATCTGAGGATGGGTGCACAATTTTCAGCGTTTTCGATTGTTGTCACCAAGGCGAGTCTTCAACTATAAAGATAAGAAGCCAATTAAACCGGTTTTATATTAGGACGAATCTTATCATATAGGCATATCAGTGTTAACCATAAAGTATAGGCATTTCTAGATGAGATATATATATATACATGAAGTCAGTAGCATTAGTGTTATTTGAAGTTTAACGTCGCAGGAAGCAGTTCCTTGGCTGAAAATGGAGCAAAATTGTTTTTTACTTGTAGCTGTAACAATAGGATGCTTAGCTATCTAATAGGGGAATGTGAATTGTGCTCTATTAGATCGGTTCATGTAGCAACCAACCTGAAAACCCTATAAGGCCTTGTTCGGTTGTACCCTAAATTGAGGGGTTAGAGAGGATTGGAGGGGAATTTGACCTGTAGGGGGATTAAATCCCCTCCAACCCCCTTGGTTTGGGGTGCAACCGAACAAAGCCTAAAAGGGGCAGCAACCCTCCTGTGGAGAAGTGACTTGAATTAGAGGAGATAGCTTTGGTTTGGTTGTGAAGATGTAGTGTGTATTTGTGATAGGAGAGCATAGTTGTAAAGATCAAGCAAGGAGTGTAAGATTGTAGTGTGAAGCTATAAGATCAACATAGTGCAAGCTGGTCATGTATAGAAGCACCCCCACCCTTTCCTTTTCGGTTAGGTTGGGTGGGTGTGGTGGTGTTTTCTTTGCCAAGCTAGGTTTCCTTCTAAATCCAGCTCGTCTTGTATTCTTCTATCTTAATGAAATGAGACACATAGAAGCACAGGATTAGATGGTGACTAGGGTGGGTGTCCACCATGGTGGTGGTGTTTTCACTTATTCGTATTGTTTAGTTTGATTGTATACCAAGCTGAGGTTTTTCTTTTTGTATATTATTATTTGTTATTTTCCTATTTTTCTTTAAAATTTAAGGATATAATATAGCTAGGTGTTGAAATATAACGAGCATTCCATGTGTATTATTATTAAGAGAGAGGAGCATTGTAATTTTAATACAATGATTCTTTTATCTTACAAAATAAAATATGTGATATTAAATCTGAGTAGTTCTAGTTGTAGAAGCTCAACAAATTTGGTTTGGTATTTTTCTAATTTTTAGATGATTTTTTACAATATTTTGTTTAGGTAAATAATAAAGGAAAATGAAAAGCCATGGTTAAGACCATCAAAGGACACATTGAAGCACAGGAGTTCGAGGATTTTTTAAGAAAAGGGGTGGGGGATTCGTATAAAAGAAAACCCCATATCGCCATTGGCCTGACACCACACCATCAAAGGACACCAAACCAGGATTAAAAAAAAAAAAAAAAACATCACACACCACACCAAACCCAAAAAAAAAAAAAAAAAAAAAGAATTACACACGCGCCAAAAAAAAAAAAAATGAAAACATAGAGGCAACAAGAACTAGAAAAAAAACCTTAGGCCTCGTTTGGAAAATCCCAGCAGATTTCCTGGGCCACGTGACCCTGACGCTAATATGCAAGGAGAAAATGAGAGTGCGGTAGCGAGAGGCCGGCCCGCCTCCCGGGGCGTCGCTCCCACTGCTGGTTCGACAGGGACAGGGAAGCCCGTGCAGTAGCGAGAAACGGTGGAAAGGAAAGCAAAGACCAAAAGCAATAGGGCTAGGGAATCCTTTTGCTCATCATGATGAACTCTGAACCCCAGGGCTGCTTTCCCTGGCTCCCAAAGGAAGACTTAGGGGGGAAGGGGTGAGGGTGGGGTGGGGTGCCAAGAAAGAAAGCCCCCGAGCCTCAGTCGAAGCCCACAGCCGACACTCCTCCAAAGCAAAACCCAAAGCACCAACTAAGTTCATGTGTAAACCAACCAGGATTAAATGGTGTCAGATCATTTGCCTATGTGGACATATGATCTGGATGGTTTAAACCACATTCAAATTTTAATTTTGTCATATGGCACTACTTAAAGAGAAAATTTAGACAGCTTCATTAAAAAACTTCCAAACTTCATGTGTAAATAAATATTTCTAGATTCGAATTTTTTATTTGTCACATGGCACTACTAAAGAGAAAATTTAGACAAAAAAAATCCAAACTTCACTAGTGTAAAAAAAAAAAAAAAAAAAAAACTACAGTAACTAGATTTAAGTGATACTAATGTATGTGATAAGAAAAAGATTTCTATACTATATTTTTTGAAGTTTTACCAACCAATGGTCACCGTCCTCATATATTGTGAGGTATCACAAAAAAGAAACATTTCCATAAATAGGAAGCGTTCAATTTTTATTACAGAAAGCACATCACATCAATTTATCAGGTCAAAAATAGGAAGAAAAACTGTAGTCAGTGCCCTGTTTGTCATGTTCAAATGTTGGGCCAAAGCGGTAGCTTGCATGTGATGCAAAGGAAGTGCCAATCATAAACACTTCCAAGATCACAATGAACATACCTTATTTATGTACTTCAGTTGCTCACGAATTTCAGCGGTCTCCAGTTCCTACAATGGAAAAGACAGAAATCAGTTTCTCAAAATAATAGCAGTTTTAGTTACTTAATATGGTACAAATAATGCAAGGAAGCAATGATGGTGTTATCACTTCTTCCATAGATTCAAGAGTTATTTTAATTTTTCAAATAGATGTCGTGAAATGCACTTGCACATGAATTAAACATCCAAAGGTCCAAAGAAGGGATACCAACGGTGAAAATAATGATATAGACATAACCAACCACACGAGAGGTACCATAAGTCATGAATAGCTTTCCCTAATCCTAATGCAGTTTGATGATCACATAAGAACAACAGCTCTTTTTCACAAGGCCACATAAAAAATACAACGAAATCAAAGGAAAGTACTAACAGAATGTACCTGCGGAACAGCACAATCAGCACGGAAAGGATCCCAAACAACTGAACACGAACAGTCCCAGTCACTTGATTGAACTACACAAAATGGTGCCCTGCAAAAGGTCCATGCAGTAAAAAAAGGCATATAAACATATTAATGCTATATGTTAACACCAACATATAGATATGAGAAAAATAGCAATTTTGAATGGAGTATTTACCTCCGCCATTTGCCACAAACAACTCCTGTGTCTAGAACTTCTCGGCACTGGATCCAGTTACCGATAGTGGTTTTCTTATCCTCAAACTGTTCTAAGCACTGAAAATACACATAGAGGGTCAGGAAGGGGGCATGATAATAAGCATTAAGGAAGTTTTTTGTCGATTATCATTTATCAGGTTCAAAGTGGACTGAGACATACACCCAGCATTGTCGTTTTACTAGGATCAAGTTCAGTGGGCTCAGCAAACTGGTCTTCTCTACTGCACAAAGAATGTGACATTAACATTAGAGACTGTATTTGATAATATCAAAGTTACGAACAAACTGCTATTGTGGCGATTTTGCATCCAGTTATGATGCCATCAACCAAGGTTCAAAGACCCTTTTAGAAAAAAGGAACTTGCTGAGTTATGTTGCTTTTTACATGTTCTTGGGCGGTCCAGCCTAAGCCCTGTGGTCCCTTTTCTCGACCCTGTGTTGAGATCCTTTTCTTAAGGCAAACCACAGGGAAGGTCTGTCCCCCAGGGGTTGATTTTTTTTTTTTTTTCATAATACCAAGTTGCAACAAAGAATATGCATGCAAACAGGATGAATAAAGGATCATCCTTGTAAAAAATAGTATCATGCAAATACAGGCAGGAAATCCTCCATCTTGTTTCCGGTCCCAGTCCTGGTCGATCCCATCCCATTACTGTTTTTTTCCCCATATGGAAACGGTCGGGACAAAAGCGACAAATGGTATAGGACAGTACGAGATTTATCCCATGTATTAAACTAGACAAATTTAGTCCTCTAGCTGGTTCGAAGGTGGTTTTCTATCTTCCAAAAATAATAAAAATTGGTTCAATCGCTAAAAATTCATAACTAATTTACTTTAAATAAAAAATAAAACACTTACCAATTTTTTCTAAAAATATTATCTATCTATTGGTAATCTAATTAGATTTGTTCTATTCCGATTCTTTTACTCATAGTCAAGCTTATTATTTATTTAAAGGCATGTTTGGGACTGCTCTACAACCTGCTCTCATAGAGCTGCTCCATAAAAAACCGAAGTTTCTGGAGCACCCCTTTAGGAGGTGTTTGAGACTGCTCCGCTCCACGTTTTTTAGCCAAACAGATTCAGTTCCATACAACTCTACTCCAGGAAAAACATAAAGTTGCAAGAGCACCTAAAGGGTTGCTCCACAAGCTCTAGATTTTTTGTGAGCTACTCCACAGTGGAGTTTATAGAGCAGTCTCAAACACCCTAGATGCTCTCACAACTCCAGTTGTAAGAACACCTAAAGAGGTGCTCCACAAACTCCAGATTTTTGTGAAGCTACTCCACAGTGGAGTTCATGGAGCAGTCCCAAACACCCTAGTGCTCCATCTTTTTTCTGGAGTGGAGCTGCACCTATTTGATTAAAAAATGTGTAGAGGAGATGAAAAACATGGAGCAAAGCAGTCCTAAACAGGCCCTACATTAACCATTTGTTGTATCATACTTGAAGATCGGCCAAGAGAATCTAACATACTATGAGTACTTCCTCTGTTACACTGCATTATAACTTCTAAAATTTGTATTGAAATACAAGGCCTATATGGTGCCCATGCACAGATTTAGCAAAGTTTGTTACACATAATTTGAGGATAAACACCTTAATTGGGTTTAATCCATGGGCACATGCATCATTTGAGTATTCCCTTAAGTTGCCTTAAAATTTTTTGAAATGTGTTATACTAGACGACAGAAGTACATACAAAGATGTAGAAGACAACACAAAGATGTAGAAGACAACACCAACCTCACAAATGCAATGCTCTGTATAGATCCTATTTAGGCATTGCAAGGCTAGTTTTTTACTTTATGTTGATTGCCTAAATAAGTTATAGGTTTAAAAAAAGGTAGTTACTTAAACATCATGCAATCAACATAAGTAGAGAAGACGACGATAATTTAAATAAAATAACAGGTATAACTAATGGCAATGAAACACTAAGAATATGAATAAACAAGATCCAAATAACTCCAAGTAGAGTACCAATAGATAATTAGATATATGACATTTTTAGAAAAATGATCGGTGATATGACATTTTTAGAAAAATGATCGGTGCTAGTTTCATGTTTTCTGATTTACGATAAAATTAGTTATGAATTTTCACAGATAAACCAGATTTTTATGATTTTTAGAAAACAAGTACTCCCTCCGTTCCAAATTATAAGTCGCTTTGACTTTTTTGATCCATTCATTTTGCTATGTATCTAGACAATATTATTATATCTAGATACATAGCAAAATGGATGTACCAAAAAAGTCAAAGCAACTTATAATTTGGAACGGAGGGAGTAATTCCACCTTTGAAACGAGCCGAGGACCAAATTTGTATGGTTTCAACAATTGGAGAGCATAATGAAGGTTAAAAGTGGACTTTAGCCAAAAATAAATTAACATTTTTCATGAATAGAAATTGTTAGTTAAGTTGAAGTTGCCTCGCTTATCGCATTAATTGCATTAACAAGAAATCTATCAAGAGTAAATGCGCATACCTGGAAATAGGACCAGACCATTCTGGAACTTCTGCTTGAAACTTACTACCAATCCTCACCTCACTTTCATATGATTCAGAATCCACTAACATATCTCGAATAGGACCAAGACCTCGTCGAGGTCTTTGAATGTCCTTGGATGATTTAAATTTGGGATTTGTCAACTTTCCACGTTGTCTCTTAGGTTTCTTTCTTTTACAGGCCAAACAATACCACTCTTCCTCTGGTATTTTCTTGACACGTGGATTGCAACACAATAAATGAAATGCTCCGTCACAACAATCACAAATTAACATTTTGGATGGATCTTCCATCAACCCGCATTTCACACATTCAAATAAAGGACTGTTTATATTATCATCACGGTCTATAGTACTTGATGTTCTGCTTAGGTCCGAGTCTTCAGCAGGACATATTTTTCTTTTCAGGATGGAGATGCAAAGGTCCCTCGCTGATGTTAACTCTGTTACTGGTTTTGCAGTATTTGTATCAGGCAATGAACACTCCCAAGCATCTTTAATACTCTGACTGATATAAGATGGCGCACTTGATGAGGATAATGGTTGGCCAGTATTGACATTAGAACGTGGTCCTGCTGAAAATTCTGCACTTGAATTAACCATACATGATTGGCCATCCTTGATGTGCTCAGGAGATGAGATATATCCAGTGGTTGTGAAGTTTGTCGTACTACCATCTCTCATATTTCCATTTGTCAGAAGGTGATCAAATTCCTCATCCATCTTCCTTCGTTTATTAAAATAGAAACCATCATCTGAAGTAGGAATTGAACAAATACTGTCGGCAGCCATCAAACTCGAGTTTAAGGACGAATCAACAATTTTAATTACAGATGATCTGAATTCCTTCTTCCAGCATAGGACAGGTTCTATATAGCTTTCATCTGAGCATTTACTAGATTTTAAAGCCATGTCTTCAGTTAAGAACAACTGTGACTGCTCCCACCAAACTGAACTATGACAGCTCCCAACAAAAATCACAGGCACCACAGATATCTTTGCTTCGGCCAAGGGAAGATATCAGATAACTATCACTGAAGCAGGTACAGTGCTGTATTATTAAGACAAAAAATAAATAAGATTATCAAAACTTTAAAACAAGCAGTGGCCAAAGATGTATATGGTTTAGAAAGGATTTGTATGTAAGATCTGAGACAGACAGATCAAAACAAAATTGTTCAGAATATTTAGAACACGATAGTAGGATGCTTGGAGTCTAGCATTCATTAACTGTGTAACACAGGGGCGGATCCAGTGAAGGGACATGGGTGTACACATGTACACCCAATAATTTCTGCAAAAACTTCGAAGTTAGGAGGCTTGTCAAATCAAATAGCTAGCTTTAGGTTAGGGTTTCAGTGCTCAGCCTCGCACAGCATAAGGGAAGGGAAGAGATGGGGTGGGTGGGACCTGGTGGGTGCTCGTCGCCGGCGAAAAGACCAACCAAAGCCTCAGCGTCTGGCTTAGGGCGGCGCCGGCGGCCGACCAGTCATCCGAGAATGAGAGGGGAGCGAGAGACACAGAACGAGAGGAAAGGCAGGTTGCATCGACAACACGCCGCAATGTCTCCAACGGACAACATCCAACGGACAACACGGGCTTCTTTGGCGGCCGTATTTTTTCCTTTTGATTCATATTCATATTTTATTTAATTCTAGCTGTTAATTTTATTTTCTTTTTTTTTATCTTACCTCTTATTTTTCTAATAATATCTAAACACCGCTATATAGTTTCTCAGAATGTTTTTTATTTTTTTTCTCTTCCTTTTAACTTTCTTATTCTTGATGATTTCAAATCTATTCTCGAACACTATTGTTAGATAGTACAACATTTGTTTTAAATAAAAATAATAATAATGATATTTATAAAAATAAGTAAATAGAACTTTTATATTTCATTAAGATAGAATATTTTTTTATTGAACCTAGAAGCCACTTTCATGAGAATATATACCAATTTCACAAACCATAATCTATAACAATATTTTTCTAAAATAAAACAATTATCTCTTTGTGATAATTTCTAAAGTGAATATTAAATATTTTTGTGCTAACAATAGAACAATAACTCCCATGACCTAAGAACATTGCTAACCATAATAAAAAAACAATATAGACTCATTAAGAATTTGTCTTCTGTGCTCCAATAAAAACTAATAAAGCTTAATCTAAAACTAAACTTGTCGTGTTGGAGCATCTCTAACTGCATCTAAAAAAATTAGTTTTGAAACCTGTCTAAAACTTGTCGTTTCAGAGGTGTGAGCTAAGTATTGAGTAGAGAAAAAATATACTTTTCTTTAATTCATTTTAGTCTAGTTTATTTAAGCATATTCTTATCTTCATATCCAACTCGAAATTAGTCTAATTTACTAAGCTTATTCTTATCTTCACATCCAACTCAAAATTAGTTTGCCATGACCTTCCCTAGGCATTATGCTATCATAGTCGACCTTGCGCCCTGTTTGGAATAGCTTTTGTCTCATTTCTGGTGAAAAAAAATCGGTGAATGCTCCAAATGCGGTGCTTCTACTTCTACTTTCCCCCTGCCCCTCATTGAATTAGAATCGGGTTCAAAGCGAGCATTGATGGAAATCACACCAATTCCTCACGTGAGCCCCCAGCATCTCTTCTCTTCCTCCTCCCTGTGGTCGTCCTCTACACCGCCGATGCGCTCCTCTTACCCTATGTTTGTCTTCTGCATTGCCGCTGAGCTCCTCCCAGCGTTCATCCTCAGCGCCACCGCCGACTCCTCGTACTCGTCGTCAGGGCCGCCAGCAAGCTCATCCTCCCCGTGATTGCTCTCGCACCATCATCAAACTCGTGCTCCTCGCGCTCGTTTGCCGACGTCGTCTTTCTTCTCGCAATCCTTCATGTCGCCGACCGTCCCCCTTGCTGCTTTCTACCTCTGTCCCCTCCTCGCGCAGTGGTGTGGCATGCGAGGAGCGTGGTGACCCTAGAGGAGGCGGTGGCCTCAAGCTCAAGGAGCCCATGATCAATGGTGGAGAAGATGAATGTGCGGCCGCGGGAGTCCCCCAAACAGTGTGATTTTTGGGATCCAGATTCTTACCTAAACTATCCGAGGGGAAATCCGGCTTTGATTCGAATCATGGTGGTGGATAAAACAGGCCCTACACTTTGCTTACCAACCATTCGAAGATGTTAGATCTGTCTCACATTTGCATTGACATTGATAACTCTCTTAATTTCATCCCATGTCTGTCTTTGGGGCTCAACTAAATTCATTGGCCTATAACTAGACGTCGTTGGAGCCTTAATCCAAGTGCTAAAGGATAAAAATAGACTCTTTCGTCCCACAAATGAATTAGGGTTCTGATGTCCCTAGATTTACTAGAGCCTTTATACACTCAAGAGATGATGAACACCCAAAAATAGGAAAAGAACGACAAATCTGTGCAAAGAAAGTCCATTGCATCCATTGCAGATTGAATATATATGATGTCAAAAGTTCAAGTTAGATCTGTAGAAAAAAGGGTTGATTACTTTTACATGTAATCCAAAGAATTAAAATAAAAAGATAATTATTTTTTCGTGTATAGGAAATAGATCAACTAGATTAGATATACATGACATATATATAACTAGAATGGTAGAAAGATTTTTTAAGAATCTGAACAAAGCAAGAAGAGGAAAGAGTAATGTCAAAGGGCTAGGATCCTTATTGTGAGCTTCATCACCAATACAAAAATCGTGTATTGATAAGTCAAAAGAACAAATATATCACAACCATGTAAATTGACAATGGCCACACATATAGCCATTGGGGTAAATAAAGTGGATCTAAAAAAAATATGCTTAATGAACGAAGAAGATGCATCATAGAGCGAATTCATACCTGAAGATTAGATGTAAATCTCTTTAGATTAGATCTATATCAGTTGAGTTCCTCCTTAGCGACAGAGATGTCTCTCCAACTCCTAGCACGACAATTAATCGTCGTGCTCAAGACCCTTCAATACCATCGTGCTCAAGACCCTTCAATATCCCCTATTCATCTCGTATTTATAGATAAGTTTCTAGAGGCAATTTCCAACATTGAAACCAAATTATAAGTCCAACATTATAAATATAAATTATATATATATATATATATATATATATATATATATATATATATATATATATATATATAGAGAGAGAGAGAGAGAGAGAGAGAGAGGCGTAGAATACGACACAATGCCTATTGATTTCATTACAAAAATATTACTTCAAATCCAAATAGAAATATATTTGTAAAAATAATAAATCTAGTAATATCGATTTTATATTTAGGTAGATTCAGATGTTCGCTCAGGACTCTATCTTGTATCTATCTACAGTCGACATATAGAGAATCCTCGTCTTTTTAGGAAAGCCTCCTTGTCTCGAATCTAAAGGAATATATATTTCAGATCTAGTGTTTCCGTTCCCGAAGTTTGCGCAGAACCGAGGAATTTCATGCACCTTGCGAGCTTCCGACCAGATTGCTCATGCGGACGCGTTCTCCTCCGGTCACGGCGGTGTCCCGGCAAACAAAACAAGCCATCTAGAGAGCCGCCGTGGTTCTGCTTGATCGTGAGAAGGGATGCGCGCTACAACTCTAAAGGCCCCCCTGGACCGTGCGCCAGCTTTGGGACGGTGTGCTCTGTGCTCACCGGCCACGAGCCCACGACCAGGTACCCAGCACCGTCTTATAATGACGCTCGCCGGAGCTGCCGTTCTTCCCCCTCAACCGGAAGCGGAAAACGGTTCTAGCTGCAAGACCCATCGAAAAAATTTGGTAAGATCAATCTGATTTAGGGCCCGGTAGAGCTCCACATGTGAAAAAAGTTAATCTGAATTTCAGCTTCACCTAGATGCACCGTGGATCTAAGATTCGTTATTAAAGCGTTTGGTACAATTCAACCTCTATCTCTATCTCACTTTCATCTATGCCCCACCTGTTATGAGTCAAATAATAATGCGAAAAAAGAAGAAAACCTGGACCTTTTGTCCTGAGTCCTGACCGGGCGCAGCCACGGCAGGAGGACGCGGGACACGGATGTCTCGGGTTTGGTGGCACGAGGGCCGTGCTGATGGAGGCTGCTAGAGACGGAAGCCACCGCGGCTGGCGACACCATGGCGTGCGCAGCGTACAGCCTTGCCGGAGTTCGCAACAGGAAAAGGACGACCGTACGGAAGAAGAAGAAGGTCCGGTGGCGACATGGGCCCACGACGAAAAAAGACGACCCCACGCAAGAAGGCCCGACGACGACCTGTGTTCGCGACAGGAAGAAGAAGACCTGACGGCGGAGTGAGGCGCAGGGCCTGTGCGCGCGTGGAGCGAGGCACAAGGTCGGCGGAGGGGCAAGGCCACCTCGTCAGAGCTGGGAGCCAACTGGTGGCGCCGCGGTTAGCCAGGGGCGGTGCAGCTACTCGCTGGGGAGGCTACGCGGCCGGCCAAGGGCTCGCGAGGGGTAGGACGCTCGCAATGGGAGGAAGAAGAAGTGAGCAAAACAAAATGAATCGTTATTTTCTATGTAATAAGTGGCATGGTGGATAATTTTTTTTAACTACCCCAAACTTAGGAGGTTCCACCAATTTGGTAAATTTGAGGGTATACTCACCTTCTTGGCGGAGCAGATCTATGGTGAAGCTGGTGGATCCTAAGGGTTTATGATACCTTCCTTTTGAGGTATGAGTTTGCTTATGATACCTGCCTTTTGAGGTTGATTATGCATTTATTGCTGAATTTTTCTAATGTTTATAATATATATCATTGTTTTTTTGTTAATTTATGATTGATGTACAGTTTATTGATCATCTTAGGAAGGGTCCAAGTATTTATGTAGACTTATCGATCCTCTTAGTGTACTGATAATGCGTGTTGTACTACCTCTATTCCTGAAAAAAGTGATTTCTAAAGTTGTCATAAGTCAAATTTTTTTAAATTTTTTTCAAATTTCTAGAAATAACATTAAGATTTATGTTATCAAATTAGTATCATTAAAGAGTAAATTGCATAGTAGGTACTTAAACTATTCGGTGATTCCCAGATGGGTACTTTAATTGAAAGGCGTAACAACTAGATACTTAAATTATTGATGGTTTCCAGATAGATACTCCAACTAAAACACGTAACAACTAGGTACTTAAACTATTTATGGTTCCTATATAGATACTTTAATTATAAATTCCGTCAGTACATAACGAGATAAATTATTTAAATATAATTAATTTATCATTAGCACGTGTTTATTGTAGCATGATATTGTCAAATCATGAACTAATTATACTTAAAAATTCATCTCACAAACTAGTTGAAGGATCTAGGTGAGAGTCTACAATTCTACAATAGATTAAGGAACGAGATGATCACGTTTTTAGATACTCAAGTGAGAATCCATAAAAAAAATTAAGAACCTATGATGTATTTTACTAAAAAAACATTTATTTCTAATCAAATGCCATTTTCAAAGTAACAATATAATAATAAAAGATCTACTACATCTAATAGATCGATCTAAACGAGTTATATCTGATTTTTTCTTATTTATTCTACCTTATTGGATAAAAAATTAAAGAAATATATGTTTCAATCATATATTTAACTAGTAGGATATATTTGCGGATATGAAATAGAAATGTTTTTTTCGCGACCGGGGGGAAAATCCCGCCTCGTTTTTCATTAAGAAGAGGTATAAAATAGAAATGTAAGAAGTTTATAATGGTCAAACTATGAATTAGTAGACATATATATATATGGATGTAGTAGTTAATTATGGAAGTTGTATCCATTGACATATATGGTATAGATTATTTGAACTGGACATCACCCAAGTCTCATCTACCCAAACCCCAACCTCTACTATACCTAAGGGTCATCCCCTTCTAAAATTCTAGGAGTTTTCCTTCATAAAATTATGCATATTTCGGAGGACCACATGTAATCCATGTGACATATAGTTTTGTTAGTTTTTGCTTATAAATAGGTTTTTGCTTAGAAACAGTTTAAATTATCGAAATATATCTATGTGGGGTCTTGTTTTGAAGACTTTATTGCGAGAAATGCCATGGTGCAATTGGATTTTAATTACGATACTTAGTTTATGTGCTATAACTTTTTTCTATTTTAAAAGAAAAAAGCTAGTGGGAGATAAATAATCTTTAGTGGAGGTAACTTCTTTGATGATGATATGACGTCACTTTTAAAGTTTTAACCAATCAAAAGCAAAAAAATTACTTGGTGGGAGTTAAAATTATATAAGTTATTATAGATTTAAATGAAGGACAATCATTTGTTGGGAGTAGTACGACGGTGGACACAATCGGCAACGCGCGAGACTGCATGTCGTCTGCATTTGAACTTGGGACTGCTGACAGCCGCGCCTTCAGGTGTCCTTTTGGGCCTGAAATTGTCGAACCTGCTTTCATGGCGATCCTTTTCAAATTGCACGGACTTTTTACACAAGAATGTACAGTACTACGGTAGAAGACTGGTATATTATATTACAATAGTACGAGAAAAAGAAACTTGAATCACAGAGTTGCTGAAAATTATACTGCTGCGAATCATTGCAGTTTTTGCGAACACTGTCGGTACTACCCAAGTACCGCAACTGGAGCCCCGATTAGCTCACAAGTCTAATCAAATACGTACTGACCTAAATTAAGACCACACTTTATGTATGCTCTCCTCTCTCCCCTATTCCTAACCCAGTTTTTTTTTTTTTTTTTTTTTTTTTTGAGTTTGCTTGCATCTTGGGCAAACGAAATCGAACAAACAAGGTCCACAAATGGCGAAGTCTGTCCGTTCCTCTTCCTCTGATCAGCCAAAAGATGAGGGGAGGAGATCAAGGACGTGCCGGGCTGGACTTGGGCCCGGCCCACGCGCACTCGCCCGAACCCTCCACGGCGTCCTCCGTGGCGGCGCTCCTCCTCCGCCTGCGCGCGCGCCAGGGACGCGGCCACCGCCACCACGAGCCTCGCCGGCACGTGCGCGCACGCCTCCAGCCGCCTCAGCGCCTCCTCGCCGTGGTCACCGATCCCGCCGCCTCGCCCCGCCACCTCCCGCCACAGCGCGGCGGCCATGGCGACGCGCGGCGGGACGCGCGCGGAGGCGAGGTCGCGCGCGCAGGCCCGGAGCGCCCGCGCGGCCGCCGCGGCGCGCCGGCTCGCCGCCGGCCCCGCCGCGAGCCCCGTCCGCTTGGCCCACGCCTCGAGCACGGCCTCGGCGCGCGCGCCCGGGCTCGCGCTCGGGCTCCCCGCTGGCCCCGCAGCGCCTCCGCCTCGGCGTCGGCGGCCCCCCGCGGAGGACGACGCCGAGTCGGCCGTGGACACGCAGGAGCTCGCGGCGGACTCGTACCCGTCCTCGTCCGCGGCGGCAGGGAGGAGGAGGTGGAGGAGGCGCGTGCGGCGGTGCCGCGACGCGAGGAAGTTGGCGCCGTGCACCTTGGCGTCGCAGGCGGCGCAGAGGAAGGCCGCGTCCGCCGCGCAGTGCACGGCCGCGGGCGCGCCGCAGAGCTCGCAGCGGCACCCCACGCCACCGCCAACGCCGCCGCCGTGGTGGTGCCCCATCGATCTCCGCGGTGCTAGCTAGCTCCTCCTCCTCCGCTCCGCCTGTACTTTGGGTCCTGTCCTGCACCGACGACGACGACGACGACTGGATCGAGCTGCCCGCGAGCGCTCGGTCGCCTCCCGTGCTGCGCTTCTGTCCGCTGTGAGTGAGCAAGAGCAAGAGCAGGTAAAATGAATCCTTGGAGGTGATCGATGGTGGAACGGAGGCGACGATTAACGGGAGCGCAGCGTGGCGCGTATTTAAGGAGGAGGCCGGCTGGGCCCCGGGTGGCGGGCCGCTCGCAAGTCACCGTGTGACGTCGTTGGGTGCCGCCTTCCGTTCCATTCCACGTGCAGTCCGGGGATGGTAGTACTACGGGACGGCGGGGCGCGGGGGCGGGGCCCGTCGCTCTCGCGAGGACGACGTGGAGGCGCGCGGGGACGCTCGCTCGGGGCCCTCGCGGGCCGCGGCTCTCCTTCCTCCCCTAGCTAGGGCCATAGGTCGGCTGTGGACCTGTGGTGTGGTACTACCCGTCATCATGTGTGACGGTCGCGCGCCCGACGCCGCCCGCGCGACACCTGGGGCATGGCCGCATGGGCGCGCGCGCGCCCAGAGGCGGGATTCTGATTTTCCTTTCGCGTCCGCGTCGCGTCGTCGCTAGTACGGTAGCACAGCACACGAGTGGTTAGAGTTAACCGAGGAGGAAATGATTGGAGTTAACCACACAACCACACACAACCCCCATCCCATGGACCATGATGGCCGGCATGGAAGGTGCCTCCGGGGGGTCGGCGCCTCTTGGTACGTACACGTAGTACGTCGAGGGAGTGAGTGACCCTCGTCCACAAAACCTCGTCGCGCTCGAAACAAACTTGATCGCGCGCGGCAGGCCAGCCACAGGTTTTGTTTTTGCAATTGTTTCTTTCATTTTCACCCGCCCAACAAGGCAAAGAGCGGACCGGCCGGCGCCTTTCGGCTTCCTCTTTTCTCCCTCATTTTGAATCCGATCGCTCTCGTGCCTGCCATGCATGCCATGGCGGGATGGAATAAGAAAAACCCCGGCCCGGCCTTTGGTCGTTTGCCCGACTGCGTGCACGTGCACCCGATAATCCTCGCTGTTCGCCTCGCCTGCCCTGTGGTTACGTTGCGGCAACGCAACTCTGCCTCTGCATCTAGTATCTGCACGGGAAAATATCCGGCCGGCCACCACCAGGTTGACTGACGGACGGACACGGTGCCGCCGTGCCGCGCCCGAGGCCAGGAGATTGACGATTCTGATTCGCGATCCCGGGTTAGGCCCGTTGCGGACGTGTCGACCACTCGACCGGCGCACGGCCGGCCCCGGCCGGGCAGGTCAAGTCCGCCCCGCACCAAACAGCTCGTGTGGCTCTCCACCCGGCCACTACTAATGACGTGCCGGTGCCTAATCAATCAGACCCGGTACAGCTTCTAGTAACCAACGGTTGAATTCGCATGAAACGCACGCAGGCCCCACATTCCGATCGAGCTGTCTGTGATGTGTGATCCGCGGAAGCTAGCCAGTCGTGGCGCCATGCGCGATCGATCTCGCGGCCCTGCGTGGCTGCGTGTACGACTCTAGATAGATTCTCTCATCCTGGGCCATTGCTTTTTTTTTAATACAGTTAAACTAGTATTTTTTACTGATGATGACTTGCTTTAACGTGTCTCGTTTACTCTCGTGAGTTCGGACGCACGTCGGTCGGTCACCTCTTGCTTTCGTTCTTCTTCCCGAACCTTCTATTTTGTTCACGTTTTAAGTAAACAGTGTTTTTTACTCTTTTTCTACCTTTATTTAGAAATTGGAACGCAGGGTGTTAATCTCCATCTCAAACTAAGTTTTTATAGGATTTCTTGCGGTATATAAAGTAGAAATGTAAGAAGTTTATAATGACGAAACTTGAATTAATATATATATATATATATATATATATATAATATATATATATATATATATATATATAGTCATATTTATTAAAAAATCAGGTATAGATTACCATTGGACATCACCTAAATCTTAAACAACTACCCCACTATATTCATCCCCTCTCAAAATTCTAAGAGTTTTTTTTCTTCATAAAATTATGCATGTTTTAGAGGAACACATGTAATCCATGTGATATGCAGTTTTGATAGGTTTTTCTTACAAACGAGTTTGCTTAGAAATAGTTTAAATTTTTTTTAAAAAAAAAGTTATCAAAATATATCCATGTGGGGTCTTGTTTTGAAGAGTTTATTGCGTGGAACACCATGGTGCAATTGGATTTTTAATTACGATACTTGGTTTAGGTGCTAAAACTTTTTTCCTATTTAAAAAGAAATAGCTATTGGGAGATAAATTAGCTTTAGTGGAGGTAACTCCCTTGATGATGTAAGATGACATCACTCTTGAAGGCTCAACCAATCACAATCAAGAGAATTAGCTTAGTGGAGTTTAGGCTTATAGTAGTTATAGATTCTCACGTTTCGACAAGGTTAAATAATAATCTCGATTTTATATAAATATATACTCAATTCCATTAATATTTGTGATATCAGGTAAGCACCATTAATATTAAATCAACTACGCCATATATTTTTTATAGCAGATCTATTTAGAGATATGTACAAATATTGATATTACAAAATGTCGTAGTTCATCAAGGGAAGTGTCACTATGAGCGAAATTCCTCTATTCTGTTTCACTTTGAGTCCTTTTACAACGCAGAAAAAATTAACACAAGCCATATAGATTCTTTTTTTTTCGAGATCACAACTTCACGCATTTTTCATTAAGAAGAAGAGCCGAAAGAACAGCAAAATAACCAATACAAAGGATTCGCAAGTAATCCATGGATTACCAATAATGTCCACAACACGAACGAAATGCAAGAAACATGAAGGAGGGGGCCCTCCACCTGACATCCCCAGCTAACTGAACCAAATATAAAAGAACCCAACACTTTGGAAGCCAGCAGTGAAATGAAGTTGTTGAAGATAACAGCGGCAAAGCATCCGCTAGAAATTCTAGACGGCAAAGCATCCGCTCGAGCACGAAGACCATCGACGCGGCAAAGCATCCGCAGATAGGGCCGACACACTCGCCGCAGCAAAGCATCTGCAAGAGAGGGGGCCTAAACACTGGCGACAATATCCGCCCAAACACAACAACCGTTGACGCGGCAAAGCATTTCGCGGATGGGGCCGACACACTCGCAGTAGCAAAAGCATCGCATGCGAGGGGGCCTAAGCGACACCGGCGGCGAAACAACCGCCCAAGCCACACGACCATCAATGCGGTAAAGCATCCGTGGATGGGATCAACACGCTATCAGCAGTAAAGCATCTGCATAAAGAGGAGGCCTACATGATGACTATGACGGGTTAGTCATTTTTTTTACAGAAAAAATCTTGATTTCTAAACGAGTAGTACGCAAATTGATGGTGGTAAGGAATAAAAGTTGGTTGGCCGCTAACCACATCGACAGATACTTGTACGAGAGATATTTTAGCGGCAAAGGCAAGAGATCAAGACGCCGAATATTTCGGCAACTGTTCCGAGGACCCAACCCAATAGAAAGATTTGGGCCGGAAATGCCCCCGGGACGTGCGGTCGGTCCAGAAGCGAGCGGGGGCAGAACGGGGAAGCCCAGAAGTGAATGCGACAGCGACCAAGCCGAGCGAGGGCCACTCGCGCGCGTCGCCAGCCACGAGTTTTCTGAGGCCGCCATGCCAGCGCGACGTCACGCTGCTCGCCCCCGGACGCGTGCGTAGGCGAAGGCGAGGCTCCCCTGGCTCGTTTTGGCCGTGGCAAGAATCAGAAGCGTCCAGAGACGTGTGTACGCACGCACGCGTGGAAAAGGTTGGGGCACTTGGTTTCTGTCAGCGAATTAATTGCGCTCTTAACGAAGCGTAGGAGGAGTACGCACAGGAGACTGAGCACAAGGCCCATCCAGATCGCCCTTCAGGGAGGCCTTCACGGGACCAGATCAACGGCAGCCACACAAACCAACTGGATGTATGGGGTGGTGCCGTCAGATGCACTGTATATGGTCTACCGATACGTGTTGCATCTTAGCCCACTTGATGAAGTCGTGTATAATATAATGCCTTTCAATCGATCAGGGAGAGGAGAGCCACATGAACGGGGCCTTGAAATGCTCTTCTTTCTGCAGAATATAATGCAACCGCACCGTGCTGGTGTGCAGTTACCAGACGAAACTGACGATACATCACACACACATGCATCGCATCGTCGATGGCGACTGACAGAATCGCCAAGGTGCCGCCAACGATGGCAAATGAGACGGCGTCGTTGGCGAGAATGCGTTCGGTACCGTGTGACAAATCACTAGTATTTGAACTGAGGTACATCCTCCGTTTTAAATTATAAGTCGTTTTAATTTTTTTAGTACATCCATTCTGCTATATATTTAGATATAATAATAATATGTCTAGATACATAACAAAATAAATAAACCAAAAAAGTTAAAACGACTTATAAATGAAAGGAGTACAAGTTAAAAAAAATGTTAAATAGTTTCTCTGTTCTAAGTTAATCTAACTTTTCAAGATAAATGGTAAAAACTATAGTTCGCTTCTATTAAAACAACAGCAAAAGAAAAAGAAGAAGAAGAAGAAGAGAACCTGTCCATAGTGTAGCTACCCTAGGGCCATGGTTTAAGGCTTTAATAAGCATCTGTCTTGCCTCACAGAAAAATAGACAATTTGTGCCAACCACATGGCATGATCGCGAACCCCAGCTCCAAACCAACGTCGCAATTCTCAGACCTATTTGTCCACCAGGCACTGCCATAGTGCAAGCATCTTGTGGCTGGGCAGCGCGAACTCGTCGCTATCCTGACGGAGTTCGCGGCTCTCATGATGGTAAACTTTGATGCCGTTGATATTTAAATTGGTCTAGACCAATTTTAGAATCGGTCCAGCCAGTTTAGCCTTACTAAAAAAACTCTATGATATAAAATTATACCACATTGATTTTCAATGGGATATGACTACTGCTCCGTATAAAATATGGATATACGTCTAATTAAGAAATCCAACTATACAATTGGTCTTTATTTTCTTTATATGCCCTCTTTGACACCATGCCATCTTGCGTGTCTCTCTCGATGGGACTTATGGAGTTCTAGGTGGCATTGTCGATTCTAGGACTGTAAATTTATCATAACGAAGACTTGTGAATTTATCGGCTAAGAATGAGCGTCAATTAGCCGTGTCGACTTGTTGGTCGACCTCGCCATTTAGACCTCCCTCTGCCAGACCTCATCATTTAGGGCGCGTTTGGTTCCTAGCTCTGTCTCGCCTCGCCTTGCCCAGCCTTGCCCAGCTGCACTGGCTCGAAAACCGAGACGCCCGCCAGCTCGGGAGAGTTGATCCGGCTCTCCCACGGGAGCAAGCCAAAGTTCACTAGCGCAGGCCCCAAAGAGATAGAGCGAGGAAACCAAACGCGCTTTTTATTCACTGTCTTCTCTCGGCTAGGTGAAGCAAACGGGGGCTACGGAACCAAACGTGCCCTTAGGCTTCCCTCTCCGCTATGTGTTTTAGCCTTTTATAGCCTAGAAGATCTTAGCACTAGCTTTACCGGTATGTGACCCGAATAGATATAAACAGTTACATACCTTGTTTAGAGTTTTGTGAAAACAAAAATCACAATTGATTGATTGACTTCATCATTTAGACCTCCCTCCGCTACGTGTTTTGGCCATTCGTAGCTCGAAAGATCTGCCCTTACCGGTATGTGGGTTTGGAGTTTTGCGAAAACAAAAATCAGTATAATCGTGTGGTTTTCCCAAATGGAGGAAAAGTAGAAGCAAGTATGAATCAAGTCGTCAAACTACAAGTTCAAATTTTGACCACGGCGTGAGGCTGTAAGCAAGGGGCAAAACACACCTATAAACGGACAACTGGCGCGAGCAGGAATCGACAGAGACCTCAAGGATCCACCGACCAACGGAGACCATGAAAGGCTACCGTCAACCTCAACCACATGATGCCGTGAAAGAATCGACAGACCAGAAAGCAGAAGTAGCCATAGCCCCATACCAACCAAAGACTCCAAGTCTCAGACGGAACCAACGTCTAAAAGGTATACTTCAAGACGTAATCATATAAAGCATAATATTCTTGGAAACTTGCTGAGAAATTAAACTGTCACGATGCATACCTGATTGTGCCAGCAAGAACATATGCGGCGAAGGAGACCTGAAGCAGCCACAGCATTTCTGGTGGAGCTGGAAAATTGAATGTCTTCATGCATAATTTTCATACCTCATACGTACCATGCACTATGAACAAAATTCACACTGCATGTTTTTCTGTCAGCGTTGCCGGAATTGATCCACAGATAAACTTCCAAGTTTCGGCAGGCAAGAGTTGGAAGGAGAACACCATACCGAGTTTTCAAGACCGGAGCTATCAACCACTCAGCCATCTCTCCACAGCCCAATCCCTATTTTATTCCTACAAATAGAGTTTTACAGCAGTAGCCAAATCATCTCTATTCTCTACAAGCAGTAGAAGGCTGAACAGTTTTTCTTAAACTGCTCAGGGTAGATCCATCCAATATGATGAACTGGCGAATAAGTAAATGACTAGCTTTTGCGTAACCATTTAACGAATTCCTGACTATAAGTTACAAGAATTCAGGGTCTTGCTATATATAATTATCATGTCTGCAAAGAATTACATGGGTTTGATCATCAACAACCAGGTGCACAAATGGTTACACCTCCACTCTCCAGCCATGTGTAAATGAAATTCCAATTTGACATGAGTTAGTGTGGAATGCTCTCTGAGGAAAATACATCTCCACAATGTTCTCCTCAGATTGTGGCAAGACAATTATCTTCCCAAAATTTTGTACAACACACAACTTGGTCACGAGGTTTGTATTGTATGCCCTCCATGATTATTTTGTTACTCTGATTCCTCACCAGTAGCATTTACAAGTCTAGCTAGGTCTTGTACAATTTCAGACATTGGTGGCCTGAACTCTGGCTGCCGCTGCATTATGAAAAATTCAGATCAGATCAGACACATGACCTCTTGATCCTGAACACTTCGTGCAAATAATCAGATGGAACATGCCGCTTTGATATTGCAGACTACAATGAAAGGACAAAGAAGAAAGCAAATTTGAATTACCTGGATACAGCGGCTGATTATGTCAGCAAAACGTGACAATGCTTTCTCAGAACATTGTCCACGTATAGATGGGTCAACCATCTTGGACAGGGATTCAATGTCATGAAGCTGACAACTGGCCCATCTAACAAGATGTTGCTCATGACGTGGGCGTGAACTGCATATTTTCACATAAAACAGGTACGTCAACAAGAAAGCCATTTTTGACTTCTTTTGCAAACAAAAATTATCTGAAACAACTAGGAAAGATACTGGTTAAGTTAGGCCTTTTGCTTTCAGTAACCCCTTACCTATCATATGGTTTACGCCCAGTAAGAAGTTCCAGCATCACTACACCAAAGCTGTAGACATCACCCCTTTCTGAAACGACCCCAGACTCCTGGAACTCAGGTGCTTCGTAGTTCAGTAATGCACGCATCCGACCTGACAGCTGTAATGAATAAACAACAGCTGGTGAGTATACTTGCAATTTCTGCCCTTCAGCATAAGAAGATGAATTTTGTCACACCTTAGCAACATGAAACAAACTAAGCCAATCATTTGTGATGAGACTAGGACATCAACTATGAGCAGATAAGGTAATCAATATGTAAACCAGAATTTAGTCGCTTCCAGGTTCAAACCAAAGAGCTATGTACCATTTTGTAACAAGTTGGAGTTAAAAGCTGACAAAGATATATGTCAGTCAGGATCTGCAGGATCTGGTTACTCATCTGAACTACAAGGAGTTGCTAAAGAAGTGGATATATTATTACCATACCATCATCCCCGTTGTTCATACCTTAGTTGCATATATTATATGATTTTTTGCCATGAACATTCAGTTACTCTGTTTCAGGCCTTACAATTTTTTTTTTCTTGAACATGTAGAACTGTGTGTCATTGCATTAAGAGAAAGCGGTTTAATTGCATGCCAAATCCAGTGGGTTAGTATTTTGATTACATTAACAGATTTGTGACATTTTGATGATTAACATCTACTGCAGCCACAGCCACTAGACCTAGTGCTGGAGGTTCCACAGGGCTTGCTATGAACAACAGAGTAGCAAACGGATTAAACTGTCCTTGTTGAAAAACATTGAGAAGATAGAAATGCGGCAATAGGCAATTACAGTAGCTAAGTTGATTACAATTTATAACATGGGAAATCCTTGGCTTGTCAACACAAACTATTCCTACAGTGAACAAGTAAATGTTATGCCTGAGAATACTGTTAACCATTAACACCTATGGATCAAGAATTCAAGATGATATTCTAATATTGAGAAATTTCAGCCATAGTAATGCGAGCAGTTCAAACAAACTGGACATGACGAAAAGATGTAAACAGAACCATGACTGCATTATCCCCATTTTTAGGTGTTCTAAAAAAATGAAATGTCTACACAAATTGTAGCTTACCTGTGTGACTGAACTTGATGGCATCAATTCTGCCAGTCCACATTCAGCAACACACACTGAGAACTTTTTATCAAGGAGCACATTAGCAGGTTCAAAATTCTGGTGCACAATTGGAGGGTCGAAGCTATCATGGAGATACCTGCAGGAAAAAAGTAATTTGAAAATAAATTGGCAGAAAGCTCAACTGCTTTAAAGAACACCATGTGGATTATTATACCCCGATAATAGAATAATATTTTCACTTACTCTAAGGCTTTTCCTGAACCAAGAGCAACCTGGAGGCGGGCATTCCATGGCAGTGCACTTTCATTATCCTCTCCATCATGAAGGGCATCATCCAGAGTCATTCTGCTGAAGTGATTGTACACGAGTAACCTCTGCCCATATTCAGCACAGTATCCGACTAACTCAAGAATGTTAGGATGCTTGATATCTGAGATACATTCAACCTGTTCTAGGAAGTCATCTACTGATATTCTTCCATTAGCATTGTCAAGCTTCATAACCTCCAATAACTACACAAAATACAATAATACTAGCTTAATACTTGAACTGAATGCGGAGCATAATGACTGCTCTTTCATCAAGACAGGTAATACTTCGTTCGTACCTTGCCATCAGGAAGCTCTGCTAGGTAAACCCTTCCTAATCTAGTCTCTCTTATCACATTCTCCTCTCTGAAACTATTTGTATATTGCTGAAGAGATGCAACAGAGAATGGTGTGGCAGAAGTCGGTCTACTTGTCTTTGTTGGAGAACTATATCTCTTTTCTGGTGGAACAATGGGATTTGCAACAACTCTTTCCATTGGGGGTAATGGCGGTGGAGGAGGGGGTGGTGGTAGAGAAACAGGAAACAAATCTGAATCTGTTCGATCAAAGTTAATTATGTGCTCCTTTTGGTTTTCCGGAGACTTCTTTTGGGAGAGCTGTAAACAATAGCACACAACTTTCAGACATTTGTAGTTGGTGAATATAACTTAGATGCACTTTGTCACAAAGACTTTATACCTGCCGCGGATGAACTTAGTTCATGGCCCTTCCTATCAAGTGCCTCACCTGGACCTACCAAATAAACCAATTACATGAACGCCTATATTAAACAAAAGGCTATATAATACTGGGACGAAAGGTTTACCTTTTTTAACATCATTGCTTTGTTGCACTGGAGGTGTCTTGATTTGCGGTTCAACCCTGTGATGCACCCTTGCCAGCTGACTTCTATTATGGTCATATCTTGATTGTCTCTCTTCGTACTTGGATAGACAAAATAATACTAGGAGGACTATAATAATAAACAGCACTACTCCGGCAAGAACAGAGCCAACAATCTTGAGGGTTGATGTATTGTGTTTCCTAGATGATGATGAAGTGCTGTCTCGGGCAGTCGACCCTTCAGAAGAGTTTGAGGTTGTTTTAGGCGGGGGAGGAGGTCTTGAAGGAGATGGAGGTGCTGGTGCTGGGGGCGTTGAATTTGAATTGGTAGGTGCTGGTGTTGGCGTTGGAGCTGGTTTTGGTCCTGCTGGTGTTGGAGTTGGTGCTGGTCCTGTTGAAGGCGGAGATGCAGATGGGGCTGTGCTGGTATTGAATGGATTCCCGTCCTTTCTGTGATGAATATACTATTAGTTGCTTAATAAGTCATATAGATAACATATCTAACTAATAATTATATATTCGTCTAATAGTGAAATAGCATTGCCACAGACAACAGAGTGGAGGTTTAATGAGGCGGATTAAGGTAAACGTGAAAGGAAGAAGGTATCTCACTTGAAGTTCGGTATGTTAAGTAAACTCGCAGGCACCGGTCCAGAAAAAAGATTATTCTCTATGTTCCTGTTCAAAGTCAGGAAAGTATATTAAGAAAATGCAAACAGTTAATGATCAAAGTAATATTTTCAATATAAGAGGTCAGAGCTATATGCGGTTTTAGTAACTCAATTCAATTACAAGAGCACAGCAGCTGTATTATGAATGCAGATTTTGGCTTGAACTGCTTAACATTTCCTTAGTGCTCATTAAATGCTCATTTGCAATATCATGGTAAATGAAGCATGCATTATTTTTTTTTTTTTTTTCTCGAACACACAAGAGATCTGCGTATCATTGTATTAATAGGAGAAAAAAAAGAGTCATACATAGACCCGAACCACCCACCCACACACACCACTACAAGGTCACTGGATCACTGGTTAAGAAATGCAAAAAGACGACCCTACAACAGATCATTAGGCTAATCCTCCAGCAGAGAGCAGAGAAATTCTCTTGGCTCCTGCATGCGTTACTTTCTCCAAAGAAGAAAACCCTATCGAGATACCATTCCCTCTAGATATTAGTGAGCGGCACATGAGAGAAATGCATGTGCAACATACTATGAGAAGGCAACAATAGATGGTCTGTTAAATTTGTTAACTCCTTTAGCAACCGAGCAAAAGCTTGTGGAATGTTAGCCATCAGCCAATCACGATCTGCTAAACTATTGTTCAAGTCAAACATGTAGTGGCTGGATCCAATATGAAATGTTATACTCTTTGGAAATCAGAGATGCAACTCAACACATCGTATGCAATACCATATAAGTTAGGGAAAACTCTGTAGGCTAAGTTATGTAAATGAGACGACAATGATAAACGCATGCCTACAATGATCAATACAAATGTAACAGAACAACTATGGGACACAAGCTGTGAGATCGAGGTATTACAAGTCTTTCAGTGGGAGATCCTGCAAGACGTTAAGGGCCCCAGACAGTTGATTATCTTGCATGTGCCTACGATAGAAGAGGTGGAGAAGAAGGAAATAAGTTTGGGAAAACAAAGATAGGAAAATAACATAGCAAAGTCCACAAAAAAAGAAGACTTACAATGAAGTCAAAGATGCCAAGCTTTTCATTGAAGATGGTAACACGCCAGTCAAGTTGTTTGAAGAAATATCCCTGTAAAGCAAGTGCAGATGGTATGGGCAGTCGATCAAGACTCATATTGGTCCACATCTGCACATATATGTCTACAAGTCCAATGAGTGAATGTAGGAAATGGAACACATCTTACAAATTTACAAGTCTATTCAGTGAATCAAAAGCGTCTGGTAGGTCTCCATTTAGATGGTTTCCATTGACTGACCTGGGAAAACAAGGATCACACAGTGTGTGTTTTACATAACAAACTAGAATGAATAGGATCTTGCATATAGAGAGGGGGGAGGGGGAGGGTATTACATGGCTGTTAAGTTTTCGAGTTTTGACAATGAACTTGGAATGCTTCCAGTAAGTTGATTAGCAGAGAGGAAACTGTAGCAAGAGGAAAACACAGATCATTCCATGAAACCAATGGTCTCAAAGGTTAAAAAGGGACTGCAGAAATTGTGAATGAACATACAGACTCTGCAATGTAACAGGTAGGTCCTCCGGTATGGTTCCACCAATATTATTGTTGCTAAGCTCTCTATAGATAAAATAAAGTTATTGGTCAGACACTCAACCTGTATATGAAGAGGTCATAAACATAAACTCAACCAGTAGGAAAAAAAAAATCCTAATTCAGACTGCAACATAGTGGTGATTATGGCACAAGGATATAATGAAAAACCTCAAATAATGAGTAATAAATTTAGTGTGAACATCCTTACATGTTGGTGATGGAAGTGAAGTTTCCTAAACTTCCTAGTTGTCCTCCCAAGTTTGCAGCAGTCATGGTTCTAGAACAGTGAGTCGGTAATGATGAGAAGTAAACAAACATAATACTAGATAAAAAGAAATGCAATGAAGAACCTGACATACATTCCAGTTATGGAAGAGCCGGTACACACAACACCCTGCCAGCTCTCACCACAGGGATCTCCACCATTTCCAGTCCATCCAGGAAGAGGTGGTGATCCCAGTGAAATGTACAGTCCGTTTATGGCAGAGACTGCAGATGATAAAAGAAGCATGAAGAAGCAATTAGCATCGAGTAACCCTTAGAAAAAAATTTGACACTGCATGCATTGCACAACACCTGACCTGAAAACAGCGTATAAAAGAATATTTTGCACTTTCAAAGCATAAGTGAGTTCAATAATTCTAGGAACATGATCCCACATCAATACTCAATAATTGACTAATGAACCAACTACAACACTAATCGCTATTATTTCAATCAGACTGCCATCCTAGGATCCCAACATGAGTAGGGCCAGCATCAATGTGACAATTAACACAAGTAGTATAAGTTAAAGCTCCCGTGCTGTTTGTATTGTACTGCTAGCGTAATTAACAAACCATCCTGCTACTAGTACGGGTAACATAGTAATTAGCAAACCATCATTTTCTCCTGCATCTGCCTGTTATCAACATCCACGGATCCAACATGCGTGCAGCCCATCCACGTCTGTCATTGCTGTCACAAGAGATAAGACAGGAGCAGAGGACAGGCACAGCTTGTTTCGATAACGCCTCAAAAGTTGCTTTCGTTTTATCCCAGCCGAAAGGGACGGCCCGCGTGGCACAAACCAACTGAACGAAAACCCCAAGCGATCGGTTACAGCCGCCCTGCACTAGCAGCAGGCAGATAGGAGATTGCAGTCGGGCAAGCTCGCGAGCTCGGATGTCGAGTTCGCTCACGGAGTCGAAACGAACGAAGTTGTCATAATCCGCAAAAGCAGAGGCCCTCATTCCTCACCTGTTCGTCACCACACACACCACAGGCTGCGCCGGGCACCGACATAATTTCACCGCACCAAAATATATCCTTAACTACAGGTTGGGAAGGGCGGGCAGGCGAGAAAAGCGAAGTGCGAGAGCAACGGGAACCGCCGCTCCCCCAGCACACACACACACACACCGCTGCACCAGCACGGCAGCACGGCAGCACCGCACAGAATCAATCCGATCCCGCTGCTAGGTTGCTTGGCTTCGCAGTACAGTACCACCGACAAGACCGGAACCGCAACAACCCACCCGCGCACGCAAACCAGCGCGTGATCGAGCCAGATAAGCTAGCACGAGCGAGCGGCGGTGAAGCGGTCGTTCACGGAACCAACTCGCCGCGAGCGGAGCAGAGCAGAGCAGAGAGGGGCAAGGCGGCGGGGAAGGGAGGGGAGTGGGGAGCACGAGCGAGCGAGCGTTACCGTCGGCAGCGTCGGTGACGGCGCGCACGAGCCTCGGCGCGGCCGCCAATGCGAGGAGCGCCAGCAGCAGGAGCGGCCCGGCGCGGCGGTCCGGAGCGCGCTGCATGGTCTCTTCGCTCCCAATTCCCAACGGGGTCGAGGTCGATCACACCATTCGACGTGGTCGGTCGCCGCGCCGCGCCTCGGATCGCAACCGCTCGGACGGTGCGTGGAGGCCGCCCAGATCCGCCGCGCTCGGAGCAATGGGGCGCGAGGTGGAGGTGGGGGTTGGGGGTGGAGGAGGAGTGGACGGAAGCGACGAGGCGGAGACGGAGGGGAGATGGTATGGGAGACTACTGGGAGGGACGAGCAGCGACGCAACTGGCAAGGCAGTAGCGCGCGGGCCTGGCTGGCTGCCTAGCAGCAGGCACCACTAGACAAGGCAGGGGGGGGAGGAGGGGAGCACGCAACGCAGCCGCAGCGGCAGCGGGCGTGGTAAAAAGGTGGGCGGGCTCGCTTGCGTTGCGTTGCGTTGCCTCGGCGTTGGCCGAGACACGGCACGGCACGGAGGTGGTGGGGTGGGGTTTGTTTTTTTATTACTGCGGGGGATTGTCCGGGGATGGGGATGATTGGGCGCCAGGCGGGGCCCGGGTGACGAGGCGGGGGGACTCGGGGGATGGATGCGGATGCCGTGGTCGCGGCGCCGGCTCGCGGCTGGCGGCTAGCTGGTCCAGTCCACGGCGGGCGGCAACAGTGCTGCGGCCGGCGTGGACCGCGGGGGGGCATGTGCGCGTGCACGGCGACGGACGGACGGACGGACGGATGTCGCGGTCGCCGCCTGTGTGCTGTGGCGCCTCCCTCCCGGCTCCCGGTCCCCCTCGCCCTCGTGGGCATAGCTGTTCTTGCCGGGTTCCTATTCGTTTTCGTTTCCGCCTGCCCTGGCCCGCTGGACGACCGCCCGGCTTGCTCGTACTCGTAGTGCGTATTTCATCAGGTTTCTGACGACTGACGAGTGACGACGAGGCTCGCAGTTTCACCAACGCCCCCGGCCACAAGTTGGAACGTGAGCTGCTGCTGCGTGCGTGCTGCGTTTACTACTGCTGTCTGCTAAGTAGTAAGTAACTCTCACCAGTAGTAGTCGGGAGTCTCCGAAATGCCCCGGATCTTTCCGAAACCGGGTGATCTAGACACGCAGTACAACGTCGATCGACAACGATGGGCGACTCCGCTACGGGAGAGCGAAACCACCTGCCGCAGTGTGTGCGCGCGCTTGACCGGTGAACGCGTCTACTTGAGCTACGCATTGACTGACCGCTTGCATTTACCGGCTCCTACCATCAAATTGCTTTTTTTTTTTTTACCGGCTCCTACCATCCGCACGTTAACTCGTGATATTATTCAATCTGTTGTCAGAGCTCTTCGAGATCCACATAAGAGTTTAGTCTAATAATAACAATATCATTTGAAGATCTACGTTTAATCCGATATTAGAAAAAAAAAATCAAGAAAGTGCACGTGCGCCTACTTCTAGCTTTAGCTCCAAAATTTTCCAGAGCAAGCGATAGCCAGCTAAAATAAAGCGATTTAAACATCTATATATGTTCAGTCCGGACTAGGCGTGGTTAGATAGCATGAGCTAATTGTTAACTAGCTAATTTTAGCTCCAATTAGCTCTAGTGTATGAAAAAAGAAAAATTTGCTATTTTTTAGCCTCAACTAATAACTAACCATGTATATCAAACAGGCTTATATAAAAACAAAATAGCTCTAGTATAGTTCTACTAGCTCAAATGAAGTTTTAGAGCTTGGCTAGTATAGAAAGGACTCGCTCAGAAAATTCTTATAGGTCTGCTACCTGGTACATTTGCACGACGACTTCAAAAAACACAGAGTCTTCTATGGCACAAAAGTTGTCCACGTCAGGATGTTTCTGCGGGAGAAATTGCCATGTACCATCTGGTGGTGTGACTTCACTAACCAAAAACAAATTGATGTACTCCTCCTCGAGCTCTTGGTCAACCCGTAGAAGCGTTCCAAGCTAGCCTCAGCCCTCATCATGGATGCGAGACTAATGCCATGGAAATTGTGCTACTCGCTAGGGTCAACTACTGTTCCTGAATCAAGCGCTAAAAAATGACGAGACACGGCCGGCCAGGTCATGCGGGGAAAATAGGAATCAGCACGTCGCCATCTTGGTGTGAAAAGGATTATTATCAGTATATGATATGAACACTTGAGTGACACTTTGGGGCAACCGGCAATGGACGGAATTCCACGAGTGACGAAACGAGCATCCTTATCCCAGCTGCATGATGAGTTGACTAATCAAACGAACACGTACAATAAGCAATACTAAAAACGCAGGGAGTAATTAATAATTAATCGAGGTGCATTTAGTTGAGTGCACGAAGGAAGGACCACTGCACAGCTTAAACAACTGTGGATACATGACTATAGTATATATGTGAGCGCGTATGAGGCGGACGGACATTGGTCCTGTGAGATCGACGATTTGGGCATTTGATTAGTGCGTGCGGGTAGGAGGAGATAATGTATAGGCGAAGTGGTCCACGAGGACATGCAGAATCTAAGTATTAATCAAGCCCGGTTTGGTACCAGGGGCTAAACACTAAACTATTTTTAGAGCAAGGATAATAATAGAGCTATAAGAGCCTGTTTGAGTTTTTAGAAACCATGGTATCACAAAACTATGGTTTTAAAAGCTAAAGAGACATAAAACTATGGTTTTTTTTAAAAAAAAGAGATCATGAGTGGAGTTTTTAAAACTCTAAAAAAACTATAATTTTAATAAAACTATGGTTTTATAGACTACAAGATTTGTTGCATCCAAACACCTAGTAACTTTTAAAAACTAAAGTATTTTATAAAACCATAGTATTTTCTCAATATTTTAAAATATACTTTGTATTCAAACAGGGTCTAAGTGTTTGGCTATAAGTTAAATTATAAAAACTAAGTTGTACAATAGTTAGTCTTCTATTAGTTTCTAATTTTTTATTATTATATGTATTTTGTTTTCTTTTCTATTTCTTCTGGTATACATTTTTTGTTAAGACCTACTACCGTCTATATGTCTGTGTCTAGCTTATTGCTTGCATGAGAATCTCTTTTCCCTCCTCCACATCAGCATTAGCTTGGCTATATATCTATTATTATACCTGTGCTCTTAGAAAGCATAAGCATATTGTACCATCTACACAAATTTTATTTTTAAATAATGGTGTTATTAGCGTCCTTATGTTATATAGAATATAATGAAGCGTACCAAATCGTAACACTTACGTATATATTAGTCAGAAGATCATATCATGAAACTATGATGGGGTTTTCCTGACGCAAGGGTAGCAGGCACGTTTCCTGCCCGTGACATATGATTCTTTTTTCCTCTTCGCGGCAAGACCAACTGCGAGTACGGCGTCGCCTTGCGCTCGAAACATCTTATATATTCTCAGTCTCAGCCACCACCAGCTGCTTAATTTGACCTTCTGGATAATAACCTGGCTAAAACATGAGGCTGATGGCACGAAAATCGCCGCAGCTTTTATGCACAAATCGAGTTCTCCTCCGCACCTGGCTTCGGAAACAAGCCGCGTATCGTATCTCCCGGTGCGTCCGGAGAGGTGGCGAGATCATCATGTTTCCCTAGCCATTAGACAAGCCAGTAGCCAGACGCACGTCACCACCGGCCATCGCTTTGGACTTTTCACTACTAACTAGTCTCTCCTGTCAAAGTAACCCAACGGATTAAAAGATTATATATATATATATATATATTATATATATATATATATATATATATATATATATATATATATATATATATATATATATATATATATAAAACCAAAGCAAAAGCGCAAAGCATAGCCAAGCCAGGCTGCCTGCCTAGTGGTAGTGAAGCGGGTGCCTGTGAAAGTTCCTGAATCCTCTTTGGGTCACGAGAACTTTGGGGGCATCAAGAGTGAGTGGATCACCATCGCATGGCACTGGCACTCTGGCAGGCATAGCACGTCACCGTCAGATCAAAGCGTAAAAAGCGCACTTGGGCTTTGCCATCTGGAAGCCTTTCTTGGATCTTGACCGCTCTTAACCATAATCTTTTGAAGATTAGCAGTAGTCACATACTCACATTGTGCCAGAAAAATTGAGAAGAACATTTGACGTAGCTGGCCAAAGCAAGGCTCACGGCGAAACAGAAACGACATATCTCGAAAAGAAAAGGGGAAAAAAACAAGAAATCATATCTCGCAAAAGGAAACCCATCCACATGACCAAGACACCACCAGTGCTTGAACAAGAGAGAGTGCTGGACTGATGTGGTGCTAGTGGTAGTGGGAATGTGGGATGGGCATGATGATGGGAGGCAGATTAGTGTCGGTAAAATGGCCTTTTTCATAGTACTCCTGAGGAATCTACTAGGTGGCATGAGATTACAGTACAGCTGCAAGGGGGGACAAAAGGAAGTGGGCTGAGAATCAGCCCGGAACGAAAGTTCCATCATGGTTTCCCATTTTAGGCCCCAGCCCTGCCCCCGAAGGAAAAGGATTTGCAGTCGCGAAACGATCATTACGAGTGGGTCAATACTTTTGTTGTTTTCTCGTGTCCGCTCCTCACTGGTTCTGGATGAGTATCTATCTACTGCCTTCTTCACTTTAGCACTCAAACGCCTAGTCAAAGAAAGCTTCAGGTTCACTGAACTAGCTGCTCCATGTCCACTGTCCATGGAGCATCTAATCTCTTTTGTAGAGGAACAACAAGACTTAACAAAGAGATAGTGGGAATCAACAGAAAAGGCAAGTATTCTTCCAACCAATGAATGAATAAATAATTGTGATTGCACGGAACGGACAGTTTGTTCAGACAGAGTACAACAGAGCAACAGCCCATGAGATGCTTCTCGCGCTATTTTACCCTCAGTTCTACCCGGCACCTGCTGAATCTAGAAACAGATGGAGTCATCATTAACTTATCTACCACTAAGCACCCCTGAGAGCCTCCCAGGATTATTTTGTTACAATTACAATCTCTTCAAGCTCTTCTTCCTTGCATCCATTTTCTTCTTATCAACTGGAACTTTGACTGCATGTGCCACGTCCTTCTTGGGTGCACCAGATGCTCCTACAGCATGATCAGACGTAGCAGCATTCTGATCCAGAGAGTTTTTACCTAATGCTTTGGTTGCAGAAGAGGCAGATATCGCTGCTGACGCCAAAGGTGTGTTCCCACCGACAACAACATTGGACTGGCCCACATTTAGGGCTGTGGTTGATTCAGAAATAACTCCACTCTTCGACTTGTTCTTAGGTTTCAGTGCGTGTATGCCGGTGTATAGCCTGCATACGGAGCAAAGAAATGGTCATCAGGAACTCGTTACAGCTTCAGTATGAGATGTGATCTAACACAAGTAATTGTAAACAGTGCTTGCATATAATCCTAACAATGTAATCTTCACTGAAAAAAAAAAAGTTGCCTGCTAGCCCAGTATGACGACATGAAAATGAAGGCGGACCTTGCATGTCGTGCGTACTCCTCGTAGTTTTCAAGTAGCATCTTTCCAGCTTGTTCATTGAGGGCAGATTCAGGGAATGGTTCAATCAGAAGGCATCTAACTACCTGATAAACGTGTAAAAAAAAGCAACTGATAGTAAGTCCGCGGTATGTTGTGAGTTGTGACAAAATGATGATTTTTGGACCTCTGAGATAGATCAGACTTGTTACAGACAAGTAACACATTAGCAGTAGAATAAGGACTAAGGGTGAGTGTGCAGTACTTTCAGCTTACCAGCAGAACATGTCTTAATCCAAGGCCAGGACTCCAATCCTTCTTCAGTGTATTCACACATATCTCACCACTAGTTGCTATGTTTGGATGGAAAATTTTGGTCAAAAAGAATCCTGCAAGTAGAAAGCCAAAGACTTTTAGTTAAATGCTTTACCAAAAGGGAAAAAAATTCTACTATGGAAAATTCTCAAAGTTCCAAAAGATAACAACCTTTTGGAGGAGAATGAGGGAAGTCACGAGATAATAACAGCTTCATCCTGAATAATCCATTCTCGTATGGAGTTCCAGCTGCACCATGTTGCGATTCAATTTTCAAAACATAATTTAAGAAAATAGGAACAAGATATAAGGAAACTTAGAAATTTCAAAGCAATTCAAGGTCTGTCATAGCCACTGTCATAGGCCAAGCTTCATAATACTTAGCTCTAAACAAACAGTTTACAAAAAATCAATGGAGTGACAAAAAGACTAACACTACTTACTAAGCAAGTTCAACAGCATGAGCGTCATAGATACATGAACAATTAATCATTAATTAAAGTAACAAAATAATGGCAGGTGTAAAAACAATGTATCTTGACAATATCTTACCTGGGCCCTCAATCACAGCAAAAATAGTGGTGAAGTCATCATCATTAACACTAACTTTGATCCCTTCTGGAGGTGAGTCGTCAAGATTCTTCAATTCTTTAGCCAATTGCCTGATCACATTTGGTGGGAGGTTCTCGTTGGTTGCCTTCAGTGACGTACATATAAATATGCCATTAGAAACATGCCCACCCCAGAAAGTAATCCTAAAGTGTGAAGTTTTCAGATTCTAACCATGGAAGCAATAGCAGCAGACAGATTTAAAGCCACTTCAGCAACTTCACTTATAAATCCTGTAGCACCAGAATAATACCTTTGGCACAAACTCAGCACTGTGCAATTGAAAAATGTATTTATGGTATTAGATACTATTGGATATATAGAAAAACATCACGAAATCAAGTAAGCATTTATAAAAACTAATGAAAAAAATCAAAGATGCATAATGTGCTTAGAATGGTCTTGTGGAAATTGAATTGTGGCAAGCAGAAAGAAAACACTGCACATAGGAGCACTCGAATAGTTGCTCCAGAGCCCTAAAATCAAATTGCATGTTCGGTTTCCAACTAAAACAGAATAAAAATAGTTTTTGGCTGTTCACACATCTTCCTTGCTCTTTGCTGTTGGCCAGTTTTTTGGGCCATTGACCGGATCTAGCCATCTCCACAAGTTTTGTGGAGCCATGGCTGGATTTGTGAGAGGCTAAGGGAACTTAAAGGAACAGGTAGAACCCTTATTGTAGTCATGCAAAGGTCAGGAAGAGAGGAATTGTTTTTAAGTTGTACTCCGTATGTGGAACCCACCCATACGGAAGCAGCCAAACCTTGCCCCTTCAATTTGAACACACATTAGGGGTGCTCTTAGGAAACAATTAACATCACTAAGCCTGTATTCATGGCTCCTGCGACACATGGTATATCACTAGCTCTTGTACAGATATAGACACACCCAACGAAAATGATCTCTGATACGAATATCAAGAACCATTCTGTGTGAGTTATGTATGTAGGTAGCTAAACTAGGTATAGAACAGGTACCGATGGAAGTGAAATAGAAGCAGAAAAAGGAAAGGAGTACTTCAGGCCTTCAGCATTTCAGGTCGACCACATAATTGAGGTGGATATGGAATATTCCATGTCCCAAGTAATTGCAACTTTCTTGATCTATAAAGGAGCCATTTCCACAGCCTAACTAATCATTTGCTGGCTAACCAAACGTCAAAAGGAATCAATTCCTAATAAATATACCAACTTCTATAAGCCATTGCCCGCTCAAACACAGAAGGATACACATGGCATGCACGCACAACCACACAAGGCACACGCAAGGTCGACAGTAGTAATTCAATGCTGCTAAGAAATTACGCCCGCAATGTCTGCAAACACCAAGAGCTGCAATATATAGCAACATATAATATAATATGATAGACGTATTAAATATGTTGATAGTGCAGTTAATTCAGACCAATTAATTGCCATTTTGGAAGTAAGTCATGGTTGTCCACTACATTACATTGTTGTTCCATGCTACTGCATTTGTGTCAATCTATCAATGCGGGCATTTTCACAAGCTATTCATTGTGGTTATGTGGTTAACAACACAGAGATCGAAAACAGCAATGGCAACTATCTAAACACATCAGACTACAATAGCTTGATCCATTGCGTAGGGCATGCTCCACGCTTACATCCAGGGCCTGGCTGGCACGGTGAAATTTTCACTACAGCAACACAATGGCAGTTCTAAACCACATAACAACCCAAGTTTCCAACCCCACCTCATAATTCAGGAAATGGATGGATGTCTCTGTTCAGAAATGATCAATGTTGGGTAAAGGGAATGCGAGACCAATCAATTGACGACTCAATTGCTCCAGTGCACATGGGGCAGGAGGTTGGTTGAGATCCCATCTGGGTCCCCTCCCCTCATTCCAACACAAGAAATCGGCTTGGCTGCTTACCCCCGACGCAGGGCAGGAGGAGCCGTAGGACGGACAGCAAGAGACCGCCCCGCCCCGCCCCGCTTCTTCTTCGTCACCGGCCTACCTCCCCCCGCCTCTGGCTCTACGGCCGACAGATCGACGTCGGCCCCCGGCTCACCGATCCTGGAGCGCGGACTGCCAGGGAGGAGCGAACGAAGAGGCAGTTGAGACTGCTGATAGTGGAGAAGTCTCAGGCGGCAGGGAGGGGTTAGCCTCCGCGCGCGGCGCGCCGGCCGGCGGTGGTCGGGGTGGTTGAGGCCTGGACGAGGGGAGGGGTACGAAACCCTAGAGCGGGGAGGAAGAGGAGAGGACGAAGGAGGCAGCCAGGCAGGAACTGAGATTTGAGTCTGTTACTCTGTTGAGAGTCGAGTTGCCGAAACGGGAATTCGGCAATCCGGTAGTCCGCTGCGAGGAGCGATCCGACCGTTGACGTCGAGTGGTGGGCCCCCGCTGCTGATGCGGAGCAGCAGGGAGCACGGAATAGAGGATGGGCCCAGGAGAGGTTGTGGGCCAACCTGCCGACGGTTTGTTGGCCCTGGACCCGTGGCTGTGGTAGCCGTTGGTTCTGTTCCTGCCCAGCAGCCCAGGGCCCAGGCCTCGGGTTCGAAATCCCGGCGGGCTACGAGGAACGCCGCCTGATCTCCGGCCTGCCTGATTGAAGCAGCAAAGAAAAAAAAAAGCAGCAAAGAAGAGTAGAAGTCTGATATGGAAGCTACGGAGGAGGAATGAAAACTTGGACGATCCAACGCCAACAGTCATGGAGCTATCGAGGAAGACTGATGAGGTACAGAAGGTTTCGAACTTCATAGTGCTGAAGCGACAATTTGTACAGCGATCGAATGATGCACGAGTACCAGCGCAATGGGTTAGTTTTGTTTTAGTATGGCCGTGATCGACACAGAGAATGAATGAAATGCCATCGGTTCCATTGATTGGTCGTGTATGTATTTACACATGCCGAATTTTCGCCAATGAATCGGCTGGTGTTTTTTCTTTCCCTCAAAAAAAAAAAACTTCAGACTAATTCCTAATCACTAGTCTGTGGTTAATCCACATCATGGATCCTGTGCTTCCTCCACCTTGACGATCCGTGTGAGGAGATCACTTGAATGTGATTGGCTCTTAACACTGATTGAATCCAGTCTTAAGATCAATAACCATGGAATTTTACAACAATCAGTTTTGCAACATAGAAATTTTACAATAGCAGTTCATTTTCATAAGATTGACAGAAAAACACGAGAACAATAAACAAATTCCCACGTTCCAAGGGAGGTCTGGATGGGTCGCCTCGCCAAGGGTGCGACCGAATTCTTTTAGGGCATGTTTGGATCCGCGGAACTAACAACCAGTTAACTAATAATTAGTTCATAAGAATCTAAACAGGTGAACTAGTAGATATCCAACTAGTTGTTAGTTTATTAGTGTATAAAACTAAACTATTTGAACTAGTTGTTGGTTCGTTGAATCTAAACAAGCTCTTAGCTTAATGATAACGCGCTGCCAGCAACTAACGTCTGCAACCAAGAACTAGCCTACTTCAAGTATCAGACCTTAACCGCTGATAGCCTGCTACTACCCACATCAACCTCGATCCAGACAGTACGGTGAAGGCAGCACAACAAACCAACTACGTATACAGGCATAGCTTTGCAGCCAGCAATGAAACCTGAATCTGAGCATCTGAAGCACAATTGGTCAGGTAGAGGTAGGAAGGCCATCTACGTGGAGTACGGTCTCCCAGTTGCTCCTGGCACCGCAAGTAGCAGGAATGCTGATTGAATGCATCAGACAATGGGAAACAACAAAAGGAAATAGGCAGGTGTTCTTCCAAATGATTGGACATTGCACATACAGCTGTCCCGAAGGACCCAGTTCACATTATTCACTCTTGGCCCCGCCCCGGACCCCTCTTCTCCCGAAAGCCAGGTCATCAGATGCCTCTCCACTTATTGTTTCTCTCCCAGCTTCACTAAGCATCTTCTGAATTTTTGACAAATTTGAACTCTGAACTACATAAGCCCTCTTCTTCCCAGGAGAGTTGAGCCTATAATCTCTTCAAGCTCTTCTTCCGCGCATCCATCTTTTTCTTATCAACAGGAACTTTGGAAGCCATTGGGCCATCCTTCTTTCGCGCCGCCGCTGCTCCTACAGCAGGATCAGAAACAGTAGGGTTCTGATCCTGCAAATTCGTGCCAAATGCTCTGGATGCAGTGGAGGAGGTAGATACTACTGGTGGCATCGATGGTGTGTTCTCGCTGGAAGCAGTACTTGACTTGTCAACATTCAGAGCTGTGGTCGACTCAGATATAGCTCCAGTCTTGGACTTATTCTTAGGTTTAAGGGCATGTATGCCAGTGTATAACCTGTTATTATGGAGCGCAATGAAATAATCAGCAATGAGGATAGAGATCTACAAAACACTTAAGTGATATGATCTGGATTGTCAAATAATTGCTGTAGTGTCAGTATTGCTGGCATAAAGAATCAAATGTTCCTTATACTTTGAGAGTAAGAGGACATCTATGAGCACTCCAAGTTGATAACGTAAGTTCAAGGGCTGACCTTGCATGTCGTGCATATTCCTCATAATTTTCCAGTAACATCTTCCCAGCTTGTTCATTAAGTGCAGATTCAGGAAATGGTTCGATCAGAAGGCATCTTACTACCTACAAGGCATACCAACAAGCAACTCAGTATGCTTCGACCATGTTGGACAATAACTGCAACATATCCAGCTGGTCTACTAGATCAAAGCATAGTAATTGTTTACAAAGAAATTTTGTAGTACTAAAAATAAAATAATGGACTGGTTTATGTGTATTGAACACCAATCTTACCAGAAGAACATGTCGTAATCCAAGGCCAGGATTCCAATCCTTCTTCAGTGTGTTTACACATATCTCACCACTGGTAGCTATGTTTGGATGGAAAATTTTTGTCAAGAAGAATCCTGCAAATCAATATAAGGACAAAGAGTGAACATATTTTCGACTGAAGGCTTCATTTCAACAAAGGAAGAGCTTTCGAAATCTCAGAACACACCTTTTGGGGGAGATTGAGGGAAACCATGAGACAATAATAGCTTCATCCTAAACACCCCGTTCTCATATGGAGTTCCAGCTGCACGATGTCCAGATTAAAATTTTAAGACGTACTATTGAAAAGTACTGAAAAAGGAAACTATTAACAGTTCATGTTCATATATGCACTCCCAGAAGGAAAAGGATTCATCAATCCTTAGGTCTAAACAAATGATGCTTGAGAAAGAGGAAAGTCATGGAATGGAAAAGACACCAGTGTATGCAAAGTAGGTACCCAGCATGATCCACATACAAATTCAACAGCTGAAAGCCAAAAATATTTGCACAGTAAACCAAAGCATATTGAAAGAACATTACCAGGGCCTTCAATATCAGCAAAAATAGTAGTGAAGTCATCATCATTGACAATCACATTAATCCCTTCTGGAGGTGACTCATCAAGATTCTTCAGTTCTTTAGCCAATTGCCTGATGACATTTGGCGGGAGGTTCTCATTGGTTGCCTTCAGTATCACAGACATGCCATTAGAATCATGGGATACAACTCTGCTGAGTTGTAATGATTTCTATCACAGCACAGAAAATCCTAAAAGATTGAGAATTTACAATGCTCACCATGGATGGTAGCAGACAGTTTCAAAACAGTCTTACTACTTCAAGTAGAACTGTTGTTGTAACACAATAGCACCCCTTGTGACCACAAAAGGCCTTCTTGCAGTTGCAACTCCGTGGCCCGTAAGAACCTACAGAAACCATTGGGTATCAGCATTTCATGTATAAAAATTAACTGAGGTCAGCACAACACCTATTAAAATAAAATTTCTTTGATCTACACAAGTCCAATTTATCATTCAGCATATTGCTGAGTGTTGATCACCATAAGTTAATACCTAGACATCAAAGGATCAAAGAGGAAAATTCTGCAAAAATAGCAACCATTGTCCCCTTCTTAGAGCAACTCAAAGAGAAGATGTAAAAGGACTCCCCTTAGCTATTCTTGGGCCATTCTAGCTTTTAAAATTTAATAATCTGTACTTGTTGTGCTTTCTCGAGTGCCATCAGAAAGATAATGATCTTTTTTGCACTGCCTTTTAGCGCCGTCAGGAACTACTGATCCTATTAGTTTGGATTTAATGAAATTTTGTGCGGAATCTACACCATTGCTTGCTTCCTGCAGTACTTCTGAAATGCCAGTTTTCAGAGCAGCAACAGCTCTTCTGCAACAAGTTTCAGAACTTCAGCAGGGGCTCATCTTTTCAGTTTTATTTGTGTGAAGAGATATGTTGGCACCAATGTGTTGCTACCTGAACTGTGTTCTGCCACTACTACTACTAGTTGTGATCTAGATGTGGATAATTTTGTAGCCTGAAAAAGAGCTTAAATCATGCCAACACTAAATGAAGGAAACTACTGATTGTGCATGTGCAGTGCAGTCACACTCTTCAAACAATGGAGCTCTCAAAATAGTATTGTGAAACTAAATAATGAACTATGAGAAAGTACATAGAAATTGTTTCAAATATGACAACGAAATGAATAAAACAGTAAGCGATGGGTAACTGGTGGCCAAGGCAGCTGATTTACTTCTTCGTGCCTGGGTGAAGGCAAGAAGGATGCATGATATGCACTGGTGCAAAACAGAGGAACATTCAGTAACGCCTGCAAAAAGCTATTACTGACACATATCCACATCTTCAATAAATTGGCACAACGAACCATTTTGGCAAGAACATGTAATTGGAAATTTGGCTCTAGATGCAGTACATTCCTAGTCCCATGCTACCACAATTATGTTAATCTAGTAATGAACCACTCCCACAAGCCAACTTCGTGAATAATATCATGACCATAACAAGATGAGACACTACTATGGGCACTGAAAAGCGCCAAGTGTTCCCTTCCTCCTTACATCCACAGGCGCGAGTGGGCACATGCACCATCCGGAGCCACACAAACCCCTGCCTGTCCATCTAGGTTCCGCAGTGAGCTAGAACATGGGACTATCTAAGAATTTAGAAATGTATGTGCCCAGAAATTAGGTTTGGGGGAAATGCGAGGCCAATCGATCGACCAAACAATCAACGCTGGTTTATAGTAGTGAAACAGCGTGCGGGTGGATCTGAAACCGGCTGGACATCCGCTCTACCTCCAGCATGAGAAATCGGCTAGTCACCCACTCGGCGACGGTCGGAGGAGGCCGCTCGCTCCGCCGCCCGGGCCTCTACCGGACCTCAGCCCGGACCACGCCCTACAGCGGCACGACCGCACGAGGATGAGGCCCACGCACTACCAGGGCAACGATCGACCGGAAAAGTAGAAGTGCAGGCTGGCGACGATTACCTGCGGCGGGCCGGCAGGGGAGCGGCCGAAGACGCAACTGAGACGTGCGGTGGGAGGGAACTCTCGGGGCGACGAGAAGGGACGGCTGCCGCCGCTGCCGCCACCTGGGCGCTGCTATAAGACGGGACGGGGAGGAAGCGGAACCCTAGGCGGGGAGCAGGAGGATTTCAATTTGGGAGGTGGGGGAGGAGAAGAGGCGGCCAGAAGGGAAGGGGGAGGGGAGGAAGTAGTTGCGAGCTTTGATGAGAACCAACTGCTGCCTGTCTGAAACCAGAGCGGTGGATGATAGGGACGAGAGATCCGACCGTTGAGTCCGGGTGGGCCCCAGGCCTGGAGCGGCGCGGATGCCGCGGGCCCACGTGGGCGCCGTGCACCGACGCGCCTGCCGGTTTGGGTTTGGTATTTTGGTGCGTGGCGGTGGTAGCCGTTGGGGAACGAATCTGCGTCGTCCGTCGTGGGGAACTGTCAACGCCTGGATTTTTCCTTTTTTTTTTCTTGTTGAGAAACTACGCCTGAAAAATTGAAATGACGAGGAGATCTAGCGCTGAACGTGGCCTGATATTAAAAAAACAACCTATAATTTCTCCTCTGTTTATTTTATGGTCTTCTTTTTTTTTGCGACGAATTTATTTTATGGTCTTCTCTAACCAAATCTAGAAGTGTAGAAATGGTCTAGATTTATCTGTCTATAATCCTTCTATTTTATAATATATAATAATAGCAAATATGCTCAAACGTTTTTTTCAATAATATGCCCGTACATCACGACGGAAGATATTGCATGTCAAGACTTATAAGGTTTATTTAAAATTAATCATGTCATGCATATTTGAATTAACATAGCCTAAGAACAAATATAGGAATATAGGCCATGTACAATAAAGATAAAAGGATAGAACACCACCAAAGGTCATCTATAACTACTATAAGCCTAAACCCCACTAAGCTAATTCTCTTGATTGTAATTGGTTGAGGTTTCAAAAGTGATGTCAGCTGATATCATCAAGGGAGTTACCCCCACTAAAGCTCATTTATCTCCCACTAGCTATTTCTTTTGAAATAAAAAAAATTTTAGCACCTAAACCAAGTATCGTAATTAAAATTCAATTGCACCATGGTGTTCCTCGCAATAAGCTTTTTAAAACAAGACCCCACATGGATATATTTCGATAACTTTTTTATAAAAATTTAAACCGTTTCTAAGAAAAAACCCGTTTGTAAGAAAAACCTAGCAAAACTGTATATTATGGATTACATGTGGTCCTCCGAAATATGCATAATTTTATGAAGAAAAACTTCTAAAATTTTGGGAAGGAAATGACCTTCAGTTATAGTAGGGGCGGAGGTTTCGATAGATAAGATTTAGGTGATGTCCAGTTCAAATAATTTATACCATATATGTCAATGGATATAACCTCCACAATTAACCTACTACATCCATATATGTATGTATCTATTAATTCATGGTTTCGACCATTATAAACTTCTTACATTTCTACTTTATATCCACAGCAACGCGCGGGGCATCCTACTAGTATTAAAAGTCTGACAAGCCTCCATTTTCATGAACACAAGGCTAATAAATCCTGACAAAAGCAATTTTCATATTGACATGTTATGATTTCTATAGTCGCTAACTCATTTCTTTCATTTGCAACTGCAAGGTGAGCCAATAAAATGAAATTGAAAGGTGTCGTTAATTTTAAATAAATCTTGAAACCATGACATGTTATAACTTCCATTGCAATGCACGACCGTCAGCACATTATATTCTCAAATTACACATGAAAAAATGAAAACAAAATACATGATATTATATCCGTATTCTTTTAATTTGTTTTTTCTAATAGCTTTTCTCAATGCAGTCGATGCTCTAAATGAATAGGGTCTTGTTGTGAGCTTTCCTCGATGCAATCGATGCTCTAGATAAACAAAACCTTGTTGAATACCAGAATCAAAATGCAGTCTTCATGTCGAATCCTATGATCAACCTCAAAACATTGGATATGCCGCAAGATCCCACTTTCTAGAACCAGACCAAAACACATCCGAATCAAGGGAAGAATATCGACATTGCAACATCGCGTACAATAGGTTGCAGCAGATTCATCATCTTCAATTCCTGATTTCCTCTCTAGGGTCATCGATGATGATATTGATATAACTTCCCTTGTTGGAAGTTTAAGAAGGTGAGGTCAGCTTATAATCCTTATGACCTTATCGTTACAAATATAACACATCCAAGTTAACCATTTTACATAAAGTGGGGATGAAAGTGTAAAAGAGATGCTATGCACATGCAGACATGTTCCATGTGAAAAGCTGAGCCATAAAAGTATATCTTGAATGTGGGGTGTTACATCCTACAATGATCATAACTTGATCGCTCTCGATGAAATTAAATTGCCGTAGTATACAACGACAACAAGGTCACTGCAATCACGGACAAGAGGCCGGTCGTCCCACACCAAGTCTGGCCCATGCTTTTTAGTCTAGGCCTATGCTGGCCCAGTGGATCTAGCCCATTTAATCTTTTTGTCGAAGTATAGCCGCCCCACCATGTCTAACTATATCCTACAAGGTTCATAAAAAACACTATCCTATAAAGTCGGATCAACTGAAGACTAGGGATGCACTAGCTAGGTAACCATAAACCAAAGAACTCATCCTATCTCTAGCTAAGATCGTACGACTAAAATGATATTTGAGGTGTTCAGCCGCTTACATAAGCCGGCTGAATAGGACGATTGTGTTTGGTAGTTAGAGAGGTGGTCACTGACATAAATTTTCTAGCTAGGAGTACGATCGTAAGGCTAAAATGATAGCAATGACGTGATTGTCTATGGTTCAAAATTTATAGCAATCAATGATCGCTAATGTACCTCTAAATATATAGGTATAAATAGATCAAAGCTATTCCTACTATATATGTATACATACGGATACGGACACACGGTGTGGGACACAGCCACACAGAGGCATGATGATGAGGTTGGACGACGCAGGTCGATCATGCAACGACGCGCACCGATCCGCATGAAGGACGTGGGATCGGCACTGCCGAGTGGCCACCACCACGCACAGCGCCAAGGAGTACATGTGACCTATCCCAAATAAGCCCAAGCAAAAGCGGCCCGGCCGGCGCATCTCCGCCCCCGTCCTCTTGTCTCCGTCCACCGCCGCAAAGGTGCCGCCGCGGCCGCGGCCGCCGCCGCCCCGCCCGGCCCTCACGTCAATTCGCACTCGATCGACGACGGACGCGGGACGCACCATGCGCGTGCTTCGCGCCCGCGTCCCGTCGGCTCTCCACTCCACGCCGCAACGACGACGACGACGACAGACTCGGCTGACGAGAGCCGCACTGGGCACGCAGTGCAGTGCCCACAGAGACAAACGATAAATCCCCAGCGAGCTCACGCGCGCCGCCCGTACGCCAGCCACGGCGACCGCACCAACCATAAAGGCAGGCGAGGGAATTGATTGCGAGAAACCCCACCGGAGTTAACACGACGTACGCGAGCCCCACACCGGCACACACATAGCTCGATCGATCGATCGCCGGCCAGAGGCCAGGCCACAGCCAGTGCTTGCACCCCCCTTCACAGCACAGCACCCGTGACGTGATGTCCTCAACTGACAACAGAGCGATCGGTCGTGTACTCGTCCTGCGCGCGCGGTCAAGCATAGCCTCAGCTCGCTAGCTACCTGTTTGTCCGGCCTACTTGTATTGTGCGTCGTCCCTGCACACAGAGAGAGAGGGCGAAGAAGTGAGGCCGGCCGGGATTGATGGCGGGGAAGAAGGCTGCGGCGGCGGCAGGGTCGTCGTCCGGCACGGCGGCGGCGACGATGCTGTGCGGCAAGGAGGAGAAGGTGCTGGGCGTGCAGAAGGCGCCCGGGAGCTGCCCCTACTGCGGCGGCGGGGTGGCGGCCACGGACGTGGAGGCCAAGTGGGTGCTCTGCTGCCTCCCGCTCTGCCGCAGGACCAAGCGCAGGTTCGCCTGCACCGCCTGCGCCAGGCGCCTCGTCACCTACCCGGCCATTCTCCATGACTAGAAGAAGAAGAAGAAGAAGAAGAAGAAGAAGAAGAAGAAGAAGAAGAAGAAGAAGAAGATCGACATCATCGATCGTCACTTCAGCCTGTGGTCCTCCCCTTCCGTTCTTCTGTATTCATCATCTCCGGCACTACTCCGATCTCCAGACGACGCTGAGAAAAGATGTGAGTTTGGTGGTCGCCCCGATTTGGTAAGAAGTTGAACTCGAGCTCGAACTTGTTGGCAACTTTAGCCTACTACTAGATCGGTTTTCAGTGCGGTAATTCTCTTGCCGTTTTGGCTATAAAATGTGATCGATGGGTCCCCTTGGTTAAGCTATCCAACAATGTTCTTTTATCTTAACGCATTCGCTGCCGATCAATGGATTGCTTGCTTGTTCATCAGGGGAAACACACAACACACACACACACACACACACACAAATTTATTCGCGGCTTTTGTTTCGTCGACACCTACTGTACATACGTCTACGTAACGGTGCTCGATCGGCGCGTGACGTGTCGCGGACTCTCCATCAGCCCGATCACACGGCAATAACCCGAGCGAAAAAGACGTACTACCCCTTCCTACGTCTACGAAGTGAGTCCAGGTGTGTGATCGCAGATTCCCGCTGGATTTGCGTGGACTAAACTCTACTAGTGCACAACGATGTCATTGTCGATCCATTGATAGAGCCTGCGTGCTGCCTCGCTCCCGGGCGGGCAACGCGGACCCGGCCTTTCGATCTCGCCATTGTGTGGCAGCGAAAAGGACGCCACACAGGAATCTACTGCGCCACACAAACCTGCCTTCGATTCACTGCCATGTACTATGTAGATCTCACGTGTCATATCCTGCTCCTCCACTTCTTTTTTTCCTCTAATCCCCCTATATGCCGTTGGTCGCCAGTAGGTGGGCTAGGAATCAAGGGTTTAGGACTTTAGGTCCCGAGGTTTATAGCTCGATAGTTGTCAATTTTGCAGCTATCTATGGTGCCAGGGTAGTCGAGCCGAGGCACCGAGACACCATTGTTTGGACGGTGGGAGATATAGTCTTGTTGTGGGTACGACAGAGTTGTAGGTGACAGTGACATAGAGCGGCCGAAAAAATGGCAATATAGCGTTGCTGTCAGTCCTAAGTGACAAAAATGGTGACTACGCATAGGGCTTGTGGCTTTATGGAAGTGTTGGCATCTAGGCGAGACGCGGTCCATGGGGATCAGGTCAGACAGGATGTAGGTAGTTAGATAAGCGACAATCATGATGTTGGTAGAAGAAGATGAATGATATGAGTGGTAGGGCATTATTTTCCCCCAAAAGTCCATTTTATCTCTTTACTATTAATAGACTCCAGGTTTCCTTTTAAACTTTAGAATGGAAAACTTTCCTCCCTCAACTCTTAAAATCATTTATATTACCTCCTTACCCCTGTCAAAAGTGGGTTTTAAGGTGATGTCATCCTTTTTAGTTAAGAATAAAATAATTCGGTGTGATTGTTATAACACCCTAATAAGATTTGTAAACCATAAATAATATATTGAAGCTTCTAAGAATTCCAAGGAAAAATCCAAGAGACGGATTAATCGGGACACAAACCTACATAAAATATGTAGAGCCCATAAAAAATATCTCAACAAAAGTTGGATTTATCTCTAGAGACATATAAAAAATGTCTAGAAATGTTTGGGAAATTCCTAAAACATTATAATTAATGTTTGAGAACATTTTAAAGTATTTCCTAGACAAAATATGACATGCAACTAGCTCTATGTGTGATGTGTTGCAGATTCTCCACAACCCAATCATTGCCATCTTGCAACTATCTGTGTTGGCTAGGTAGCCGAGACGACGCACCAAGATGATGGTGTTTGGGCGGTGGGAGATGTAGTCTTGTTTTAGGTACAACAGAATTGGAGGTGGCGGTGACATAGGGCGACCGATAAAATGACAATATAGCATCGCTGTCAGTCCTAGACGACAAAAGTAGTGACGACGCATAGGATTATGGCTTCGTGGAATTATTGGCGTCCAGGCGAGACCCAACCCATGGAGGTCAGATAAGTGGGATCGGATCAGTTGTAGGTAGTTAGATAAGCGACAAACAAGAATAGGTAGAAGAAGATGATGGGTGATAGTGGTAGGGTGTTATTTTTTTTTTCCCAAAAAGTCCATTTTATATATCTATCTACCATCGATGGACTCTAGGTTTCCTTTTAAGCTCTAAACTAGATAACTTGCCTCCCTCATCAATCAAAACCATATACATTACCCCCACTACTCCTATTAATAGTTGGTTTTAAGGTGATATCATCCTTTTTAGTTAAGAAATAAATCTAGAAAACACCTGATAGAATTTGTAAAAAAAATATCTTCAAGCTCGTAAGAATTCCAAGAAAATCCAAGAGACAGATTAATTGGGACATAACAACAAAAATAAAATATTTAGAGCCCAAGAAAATATTTCGGTAAGCTTTCAAAAGTTGGACTTATCTCTAGAAAAATATAAAAATATGTCTAGAATTATTTGAAAATTTCCTAAAGTATTACTGGTTGCATATCACGTTTTTTGTTGTGGACTTGTTTCAAAATATAATTAGATATCAGTTAAAAATTTTAGGATTCTCCATATTTTTCTTGGATACTATTTCTTCCATGATTTCTGTAGATAAATCTAACTTTTAGAAACTTTTAGAGAAATTTTCATGAGGTCTAAATATTTTATTTGGGTTCTCATGTGTCAATCTATCGATAGAACTTCCCGTACAAGTTTTCTAAGCTTGAAGATATTTTCTTAGTTTATTTAAAAACCTTATCTGGTGCCGACCATATGAGAAACCAAAATAAAAATCCTAAATATAGATTGGCATTTTTTTTGTTGAGAAGGACTCCACACCAAGTTTTATAGGCTTGAAGCTCATTCTCTTAGTTTATTATTATAATTAGCGAACAATAATAAATGCAGTGGCATGGCAGTGGATTTGACCTGTCCACACGGCGGTGTCATCGATCCGTTAAGGAACCCATCCACTAACAACAAAGGCAATTTCTCCTCTCGCAGCTGAGCCCACCCACGGGCCCAGTCATCTGAAGTTCTGAACCATCCGGCCCAAAGAAGCAGCGGGCCCAGTCATAAAAAAAATCTGAAGTTCTGAACCATTTCCACCTTCACCTTTCTAGCAACTGAACCAAATACCGATGGAGTACAAAATTGCTTATCGTGCAGCTATATGATCTGTCATAGAGGTAAACTGATGGAACCAGGAGAGTACCCGTAGCATATCTACACATGGAGCAGAGAAACTTGCTGTTCAGGCAATGAGTTCAAGATTTCTGAGAGCTGAGATGCATATCTTTCTTGAGATTCCAAGATTGATGTGGAGTGCTTGACTAACCGCCCGGTGCGGCAGCATACTTCCTTCATCAATTATCATCCCCAGACAACCTGAGCTGGTCTAAGTGGTTAACTAATGCCACTGCTGTGTACGATTAGATTAGATTCCGTTGACTGGCCTCTACCACCGGTTACTTTTGTTGAAATTTGGAGTCAATGTCCAATCAACGAAGCAAACCAACTTTCAGTGTCTTACCCTGTCTACTCCAATGGTGCTTTCTATCCTATGTGGGAGTATACTCTTGTAAAGGGGCATTGAGTACACACGTACTCCCTCGTCCATAAAAAAATATAATTATATAAGATCCGTGTCGGTTAAACTAACTCAAATTTGATAAAATTTATAATAAATAATATTGGAATTTATGTCTCCAAATAAATTTAGTATAAAAATACTCTATAACTAATCTAATGATACTTATTTTGTATCGTGAATTTTGTTAATATTTTTTATATAAATTTAGTCAAAGTTCAAAATATTACTTGAAAAGCGAGAATTACATTTCTTTTGCAATTTGCCACTATAAGCGAGAATTACATTTCTTTTGCAACTTGCCACTATACGCACTGAATCGACCGCATGCACTTCAAAATGTAAACTTTTCACATCGGATATTCAGATCATGTAGCAACTTTCAGCAGAGCACCATCCCTCACGGCCTCACCTATGGTCCAGGCGGCCTTCATGAGGCAATCAAGGATCACGCTTAGAATAACTAGACTCAAGACTAATTATGCGGTCACTCATTAAAATAAATTCATAGCTTGGTTGATCTAGACAATACTATATAGTGTGATGATGCATGCTGCATGCAGCAAAGGACAGACCACTAGCAGGCAGCAGCAAAAACAAAACAGAGGTTTCACATGCGTTTCAGCAGACCATCTGCTAGCTGACATTTGACCCTCTCAGCTAAACCACTAGTTTAAGTTGGGCAGACAAGGAAAAAAAATGGCAATCACAAGAAGATGCTTCCTCATGTGGTCCACCGCTGAATCCCTAGGAGCCAGTGCGTGCATGCATGCCTGCATCGCTTTGGACTCTTCAATGCAAGCTGCATAATGCCTTTACACATCAATGCTGTAACTGCATACTACTAGCTTGCTAACCATAATCCATGGCAGATACAGATTCAGAGTTTAGCGTCCAGAGTTAGTATCTGGAAAGGTGCACACAGCGCAGGCAGGGAGCCAGAGACTGAATCGAAGCAAGGTACAGGCTCCAACTCTCTCCCCAAAGCTGTCAGGCTGGATTGGTCTGAGGATCTTGCCATGCAATTTGAGAACCACCTCTATTACTTTATCCCAATCTGTATGAGATCAGGCAGAAATTTGCAGATCATGTGTCTCTGGACAAAGGAATCAACTGGTAGGAATCTTTAGTACCAAGTTGCCCGGTTAACGGTTCAATCCTCCGTACTCAAAGCTCTAACCTTTACTTTGAATCTAAAACAGTAACAAAAAATATAAAAAATATAATCAAGGATATTTTTTTTTTCCTTCCTCTGCATTTCTCTCTAGGGTCCTATTTCGCTCCCCTATTTCTCTGCTCAGATGATGTTCAGATCTTCAAGATATCCATTTGTTTCACTTTGCATGCATTAAACTTCTACATTCCTAGAATCCTACTTCTGCCTACCCCGAAATCTAAATTCCAAGAAGAACATAGTAGAGTATCGTGATCGGAAGCGCGATGAGCATCCCAAATATAACCCTGAAGAAATCACGTTGAAAGCATGCAAGATGTTAACTTTCTGCAACAGCTAAGAATGAGATGTATATCTGCAACTTTGAGCATAGAATTGCTTACGCTGTGCTAAGGATTTGAGGATGGCAGTTGTATTCCTTTGCAAACACAAAGGGAACGATGCCTTGTGGAAGTGCAGCCTGTTGATCAATCACAAGTACGTTCCAATAATTTACAGTAATCAGTCTGATTGCCACCTTTTCCCCTTAGAAAGGATTGAAAGTTATAGCACTATATGTATGGTGTTGATGCCAACCTGAACGATGGCGACGTGCAGGAGCACTCCCCGGAGCCCAATGGCGATGGAGGTGGCCGCGATCACCGCCGGACCAGTCAAAAATCTCACCGCCATGGCGAACGTCGCCACCCTCTTGCCACAAGAGATGATCTTTGGTTGCAGAGCCATGAACAGACCTAGGTCAAATATTGCACTGTCAGAATTAATTTCTCGGTTCAAGTAAACAACATCTCTAATAGTATAATGATGAACAAGCATCAAAATGCCCGTGGTGTACCTAAGCTGAACATAGCCATGCCTAGCCCTGCATCGGACAATATAGATATTGATCCCTTAATAATTGAGGGCATCTGGATATTAAACCTGAAATTTCAGAGACAAAATTTCCATGTTAACCAGTAGTATAAGCATGATAAACAGAATCAATGTATTGCAGATGCTGTTATATTCTACATAGCATGTGCCACTCCCTCCTAGAAATGCCTGCTGTTTTCATCAGCTCCCCTCTAAGCTAGATGTGCGGATAAAATAGTACAACGACCACCGATGCGTGCATATAATTGTGGTTTTTCAAGACACGACGCATCGTGCATGCATTTTAGTCCATGGATGGTGGATGAGCTTCTTATTTGTCTGTCGATCATGTCTGTGCCGTCCAGATGCATGGATGGAGACAAACACGGCAGCCGCTAGCTGATTTGGTCTGCTGCAAAGCTCCAGGCCTCACAGTCACACATAAGACCTGCATCTGCGTGCATCTTCCTTGCATGTGCCAGATCCTAGACGGACGTACCTCTCATGTGCTCTCACATGCAAATGCTAATACTAGAGAGAGTTACAAGCAACCGAGTAGTAGTAAACATGGTAATAATCTTGATTTATAATTTTATATTTTGTATATATCCCGAACCGAAAAACGGGCACAACCCGGTCGGGAAAAAAAAAACTCGAACCCAGTCAATCGACAAGGCTCCCTTTGGATTCGTTGAATCTTGCTGGAATTGAAATGCTATACTTTTGGGATTCAGGTTCATGTAGGAGCTAGTCATGCATGCATGAATCCATGGATGGATATGTAGGAGCTAGCTAGCAAGCAAGCGTTTTTAAGGTTTTCACGCACGGACGCACCTGAAGGAGACGAGGGACCAGACGAGGCCGATGAGGCTGGAGTAGGTGTTGGGGTTCCTGATGAGCTTCCGCCACACCATGATGAGGATGAGGCGCGTCATCACGCTCGCCGGCGGCATCGGGTGCGCGGCCTCCTCCAGCCCCGGCGCGTCGGCGCCCTTCTTGCGCGGGGCCACGTACGGCGAACCCGACACGGGGAACTTGGCGGCCAGCCCCGTCGCGGGGCTCTTGAGGCCGTCCTCGATCTCCAGGTCGCCGCCGTCCGGCTTCTTGGCCGGCGTCACAGTCCCGCTCACGCCTGAATTACACGCCGCCATTAATTGATCAGTGCTTTGCTAGCAGAGCAACAGAGAAAGGAATGTTGGTATGAACGGTGCGTCACCTTTTGGGGTGGCACCGTCGACCGGCATCGGTGGCGGTGGCGCGGCAGCGAAGTCGGTGGAGGCGGCGTGGTTGACGGCGTTGCGGAGGTTGGCCTCCGACACGGGCGATGCGCTTGAGCTCCACACGAACATGTGCAGCTCCTTGTTGGAGTTGGAGTTGGAGCCCCCGAGCTCCTTCTTCCTGATAAAAGAGATCGTTGCCAAATGAAAATGCCAAGTTCATCATCATTTTATTACAAGATTTGCAACATATATAAGACAAATTTCAAGGAAGCACTAGCGAACAAAAACACTTGGGGACAGTGGACCGACGACGTACCGTGGCGGTGGCATCATGCCGGGGTTGGGCGCGGGGTACGCCGCCGTGGCGTCGCCGCCCTTCCCAGTCGCGAACTTGTTGGCCACCTGCTCGTCGAGCCCCGGCGCGCGTGCACCGCCGGCGGCGCCGGGCTGCGCGAGCGGGCTGGCCATCTTGCTGCCGTTGAACATGGCGTAGAAGTCGGACTGGTTGAAGCTGGAGCCGCGTGGCGTGGGCTCCCTCGACGTCTGCAGCGAGTAGATCTCGACGCCCGTGAGGTTGGACGCGCGCGGCGTCATGGCCGAGGACGGGCCGTAGGGGCGGTAGCCGACGCCGGAGCGCGCGGCCCCGCCGTGCCCGCCGCCCGTGGTGGACGCGGAGGCGGAGCGGCGGATGACGACGTGGACGCGGCCGTCGCTGCCGACCTCGGCGTCCGCCTGCAGCGCCTCGCGTCCGTTGAGCGAGACGACGTCGGAGTCGACCCGGAAGGAGGCGATGCTGGCGCCGACGTCCGGCGGGAACTGCTCGGAGATGAGCGCCTTGGCGCCGCGGTACTCGAAGAGGAAGAGCATGAGCGTGTACCAGATGACGCTCTGGAGCACCACGATCTGGACCATGAGGTTGCCGGAGAAGTCGCCGTACATGGCGCGGAGCAGCGGGATGCCCATGACCAGCGTGTTGGGCAGCGTGGACAGCGAGAAGAGCGTGATGGTCCAGTCCAGCGACGACGCCGACGAGCCGCGGCGGTAGCGGGAGAGCACGTTGTGCCACACGGCCAGCGCCGCCAGGATGACGAGCTTCTGGAGCGAGTCGGCGGCCAGGAACCGGTACTGCATCGCGTAGGGGTCGCAGCTGGAGATGAAGTGGAAGGAGAGGAGCGGCACGGCGAAGACGGCCACGAAGCGGTTGATGCCGGAGCACTGGTCCGGGGTGAAGATGCCCCACCAACGCACCGACCCGTACGCCAGGAACATGGCCACGTACAGCGGCACGATCGCCGCCAGGACGTCGTAGATGTCCCGCCCGGTGATCATCGCGTCGGCGGCGGCGGCGACGACGCTGATGTACAGCTAGCTGCTGCTTAGCTTGTGCTTGTGGTGGCCACGCTAGCTAGCTGTTCCTTTGGTTTCTCAAAAGATCTGCTGGTAGATAGCTGATGCTAACTCTCAGAAACAAAGTGTGAGAAGAACAGAAGCTCTAAGATATAGTTATATATAAGGCGATCGGTGCTCGCGCGACAGGTTCTTAATAAGATAATCACAGACGATTCACAGTGTTCGTACTTTACTAGTCCACTAATTGAGCTGTTAAGCAAGGTATAGCATGGTGGTGTATAGTGTAGTTAGAGAATCCAAGAGAGACGGCGTACACAGTTGCAGGTAGCAGCTAGGAGTACACACTACACTGCATAGCTGCAGGCAGCGATGTGCAAACACTGTCGTATTCTTGTGTGGCTACGGCTACATATTGTAGGTAGTACGTACAACCTGAGCCCTAGCTAGCTTCTAGACCAGATTAAATGCGTGAAAGTGCAAGCTCGAGGATGGTCGAGACAAGCTCTATGGCCATGTGGCCAATGGTGTAGCATGCACACTGATCAAGGATGGTCTTGACATGGATGAGAAGCTTGACTACTTCAGGCTCTCCGTCCGCAACTGATCGATCAAGATTCAAGAATTGCACGCAGAGGCGCACGGCAGCACTACGTGCTGCACGTACGACCAGAGATGGGGCTCCGGTCGGGCTGCTGCATGCACACAAATTGCACGGCGTGACATCGACAAGGCGATATGGTCGCATCCGTGGTATAAAGCGTTGGACGGGAGAGGTAGTTACCGCCGTTAGATCTTTTAGGTTGGCTACCGTTAAAAGATTGTTTTTTTAATCACAAAAACAGTAGGGGTTATACTGTGCTTTATTTATACTGCACAGAATAACAAAAGGCGGTTTACAACATCAGTCACGAGAGAAAGAAGCTTACAAAGAAAATAAGAACTACACATAAGCTTCTAACCATAAAACAATTGATAGGTGATACTTACTATTTGTCCGTAGGATAACTAGAGCGAACTCAACCTTAAGATTGATTTGCATCTCTAAACTGAAGCGGGTGGGATACTCCGGAATATGACATTGTTAATCCAAAAAGACCACCACATAGCGATGATAATCTCCATAAAGAACAACAAATTTACTTGATTTTTGAAACTGACCACAACAAGGAGAAGATTAGTAGAGGGTGGTATGGCAAGATTGAGCGCGTTCCAACATGCCAGAGCAAAAGGGAACCAACAAGTAGATGAAGAAGGGGTTCTATATTTCCATGTGAGCAAAGCACACAACTGTAATCCAGAAGAAACATATTCTTGCGCTGAAGAAACTCTCTAGTGCTCAATTAATCTATCTTTTAGCACTAGCCAAATGAAAAAAAAATCCTTTTGTTCTGGCAAGAGGATTTCCAAACCCACTAATAAGTGCAGTGTACTACCCTATGTCCAATCTATCATGGCTCTATAGGCTTTACTTGATCATTGATCCAGTTATACCACAAGTTCAAACAACAATAAACCTGCCATAGTTCACAGATCATGGACATTCAAAATACACAGCCATCAACATAGGTGCTGCAGCCACAAATAGATCACAGATCATGCAACCACCAAAAGTAGACAGGCTGACGGCTGACATTGCATCAGGTCACGGACTACCCAAGAGACCATTGGCCATCAAAATACACAGCCACCAGCATATGATACAGGCTCAATCTCAACACTCACCCTCTTCCATTAGTATGGAACATATATGAATTGCACAAATATAATGTAAACATGCTAACATAATGTCAAAAACCAAGAGTATTCCAAAATACTAGCTTCAGTCCTATGCAAGTTGCAAATCTCTGCAAGGAAGATATAGAGCTGGCAATGACTCCTAGGAATGAGGAACGACAGCCACTCTAAACATGAAAAAATAGTTGCTGGCACTTTGTGGTTTTTTGTTCCGTTCACCCCAGTAGAATGTGTTTATGTTTTTCTAGCTGTTTTCCAGACCATAGTTCACCCTCCGGTAGTTCTTTGTTTTAGTTGTTTTAATGGTTCTAGTCGTTTTTTCTCTTTCAGTAGCGGAGGGCATGCGGTTCAGTTAACCCTTGCCATGTTTTTGTAAAGTATTTGTAACACTCTTTTTTTTCTATCGTCTAATAAAATTGCGGCAAAGCTTTTGCCGCCCCTTCAAAAAAAAAAAAAATTCAACATATAAATTGCTCGTCGTGTGTCATAAATAGTGGATAACGTCTTTGTTAGCAGATTAGTGTTTGCGTAGTGGAACAGAGATAGTGGGCTATAGCGGACGCTAGGTTCTAATAGTGGAATAATCTTAAAAATAATCAAAATTTTAGAACATATGCCAATATTAATATCATGTTGTCTTGATTAAGTAGAAGTTTTCAGTTAATTAAATCGCATAGAAGCATATAATGAATAAGGTATACAGAAGTCATGCATGTGGAGACAACTTATCTTTAAATTCTCATATCAATTGAAAATGATATCATGAATCATCCCACTGTTTCTTTTATGGTCACCCAAATCACCATCTTAACATTTTTATTACCACCAGAACCATCCACATCGTAACTTAATCATTCACATAGTGAAATAGCTACCTAAAAATACCAATAGCGGCTTCCTATAATAGACGCTAAGTGCTATGTATAGCGTCCACTAAGTTCTAACATGCTATCTTTGGACTAAGTTCTAACATGCTATCTTTGGTCCGCTATCTTGTAGGGGTAGTGGTAGATGACCACTATCGCTATTGCAGGCGCTACCAATGCTATTTTAGTACTATTCGTGTGAGCATATGACAACAATAACACTTCTCAACACGGTTCCGCTCTTTATTGGACATGAGAAGAGGGAAAAAAAAAACAGAAAGTCACCATATATAGCTACAAATATGAGTACATGGTCTGCTCCCATCTCCACCCCGCCACCCTCGAAATAAAAGTCAAAACAGAGCAACAATAGCCGTTAGTTTCAGATGCATTGTGAGTACAAAGAACAGAATAATATACAGCGTATTGTACTGCTCTTCCTGCTCTCTTGCTGTATCAGCGTGCGTATATACTAAGCGAGACGGAATGCTGGTACAGGGAATATGTATGTTTACATGCACACTGGAACCCCCCGACACTCTGCGCTGTTCACGAGTTGCGTGGAGCAGGCGAGCAGCTTCTTCTCTTCTCCTCCAAGAGCAATGTCAACAGTCAACACATGTCATGGCCAACGGCCGGACATAGCAGAAGAACCTTTTATGGACACTGAAAGGGAGGAGGAGCATGCACGCTGCATTCACATCCATATCTTCCTCACGCCCGGCACGGACGCTGTTAGTTTAATCACCGCGGTTGACTTAGCAAACGAAACACAAACCAAAGCCTTCCAAATCTAGATTACTAGCAGCATCTTGCTAGCTTTCTCACTGTGTCAATGGTCTCATGAGGGTCCCGGCCGGGCCGTCGATCGGACCGAGTGCTGTGATAGCCAGATCGATCGACGCGTTTTGCGCGTTCTCTCCACATTTGGGTCGTCGACACCGGCCGGACGCCGCCGAGGCCCGAGGACGACGACGCGGGCGCGCCGTCCGTCCGTGTACGCCACAAAGCTTACCCGCCAAGCCGGCAATATCCTAGGGCGTGTTTGGTATCCTGTGCGTGGTCAGTCTTGCATGCCCTCGTACGCCAACAGGGTGTTTGGTTCCCTGGAATCTGAGCGCAGCCTGGTTGCGCGCGTGCAATAGGATGCTCGGAGCCTGGCTCCCCAGGAACGCAGCTGAGGTCCGTTCCTCTTCAGCCTGGCTGGCTCGGTGCAACTCGCTGGCCTGTTGCTCTCTGGTGCATACACAAGATAGGTAGTAAATCCTCTAACCAAACAGCTTCAGCGGTGAAACAGGCTCGGTAAAGACGCGAACCAAACAAAACGACTCCGCATTGGCCCGGGAGAGCCAGGCTCTCGGATGCTGGCCTGGCTGCTCACGCAAGTGAACCAATCACGCCCCTAATCACGCGGCAGGCTGGGTTGCCGCCTTGCCGGCTGCGGCCGTGATGGGGCTTGGGTGCCGCGCCCGCCCGCCCACGGCCTGATCTCTCGGGGCAGGCAGAGACAGGCAGGCAGGGCGTACCTGCTGTCCTTGCCGCGGCAGACACCCCACCCGCAGGCCGCGCGCAGCCAGCCACCGCCGCCGCCGAACCCGGCGGTGCGCGTGCGTGCGTGCAGTGCAGCGGATCGAGCGCTGGCAACGGGCGGGCGTTCAGGTCGACCACGACCTCAGTGCTCACGCGCGCGGTCGCCCGGCCGCGCCGCGAGTACGTTACCGCTGGTGTTGAATGCGTCATGCGTGGCGCGCAACGTTTGGATTTGGATTCATGGATTCTCTGGAGCTGCATGCATGTGTGGACGACTTGAAAAGTTCAAATACTGTACTACCGATCGCTCCGCTGTACTACTACGTAAGTACTGTATACTGGTTGACTTCAGTAATCTCAAAAGTCAAACTCATGGATCATACCTTGGTTGTTGCCCTGTTGGTACCCGAGTTCTGAGTCTCTCTGATTCATGCTCGTTTTTTTTTCTGTCATTATTATTTTATAAGTAGTTCGTGTGAACTTTGTTTCTAGAATCAACATTTTTCGGTCAGTGTGTAACTTTGCGTATGAGTTTGCGAAAAAAACAAATTCAGTACAAAAAAATGTTGGACCGTTTATTATGAATTTAACCAAATCGTTTTGCACTAGGCCCAATATCATCGCGTCAGTGAAGCCCAAGCTATAGGACGCACTTTCGGGTGAGCCCACTAGTTCGCCAAACGAGAGAACGGGCTGGCTTGACCAATATTGCTTTGTTGGTCTCACGGGAGAATGAAAACACTGGGCCCAAATGTCTGTTGAAGCCCAACTACATGAGACGCTCATTTTCATCTGCGGACTGCGGCTATATCCTTTTTTAGCCCATATATAAAAGGCCCATCAGGCGTTAAATAGGACGGAGTTGCTTGGACGAGCGGTTGCCTTTTCAGAGTCTTTCCCAATTCATCCCATTGCCAAATTTAGCTTTCTGGATCCAAACCTAGGCAGTCGAAGAGGTAGTAGGAGGTGGAATCGACACATATTTCGATTTTTTTACTGCAAAAAAGTTTGATCAGTCGTTGAATCTTGCTCTAAATTGTAAACAGTTGAAGGAATGCAACTCAAAATTCAGATGGTAAAATGTAGGGCCTCCAATGGGTGCAACTCCGCGGGTCAGAGGACCTCCACTGGTCTTCGCCTGAGAAAGTTCCAACAGCGTATCCTGCGCAAGAACGCCTCACCCTCTCTGCTTTGCCGCCGCCAATCTCCCGACCATCGCCCGCCGGGCCCGGTTGCCGAAAACGGAGCCAGGAGAATAGCCGAGCAACCCCCGTCGAGGGTGCCTGTTTCTAAGCGCGGGGAGCTCCTCGCCATGAAGCGCTTAGGATTCTTGGAGGAGGGCGCGAACAGAGCCAACACGGCGACGAAGAAGGCATACGATAGCATCTTCGTGGACAAGCTCTCTGCATCGCATGCCGAGGCCATCAGGGTGCTCTTCGCCGACCCGTCCAGTCCGGCGCGGCGGAGGAGTCGCGGGGGCTCACACGCCTAGGCGACCCCGAGGACGAGGCGGCCGACCTACGTCGTTAATTCGCGAGTAATAGCTTCAAGGCCCGGCGCTCAGGGAAGAGAGCAATTTGTAATACATGTAATTCCCAAGCGCATCGTTTGAACAATGTACTAACAAATCCCTTTCTTAAATACAATGACGCGCAAATCTTTTGCGTGTTCGAGAAAAAAACCTCCAAGTTGCACGTTGACCCAATTTTCAACCTGAATAAGAAAACCGGGTAGAAGAGCTCTCTAATTGTTGGTCGTCTGGCTAGTTGACGTTGAAAATTTTACTTTACCTTACCCCAATTCATACTTGAGATTCTGAATTTCCGACAGGACATGGTCGATTAAGTTACTGGTTCTTCCTCCTGGAGCCTGAGCTGTCCACGGAACGCATGCAACCAATAATTCAGAGTCCAGATTTTCGAATTTCTTACAGCATGGACTATGCTGCGAAGTCTGAAGAAGTGCCCAAGGAAGAAAGCAATCAATTGAGATAGTCTGTGCTGTGGTACACGCCTCGCACTCCCAGGGGCAGGGAACTCTGAAGCCCGTAATAACTGTCCACGGAACTGGAACGCAGTCAGTTGAAGATAGGTCTTGTTCTCTTCACATGGAAGTTGCAACTTTCATACAACTTTCCTATCACATCAATTTCTACTCGTATAAAAAAATAACTAATTATACGGTTTAGTTGTAAATCACGTGACGAATCTTTTGAGCCTAGTTGGGTCACGATTGAATAATATTTGCCAAATACAAACGAAAATGCTACAGTTGCTCGAATGCAACTTTTTCACCAACTGAACAAGGCGATAGATGAAGGAAAGCGAAGCAGATTGTGCCAACAGGACATGCATGTGTCCATTCCTTGCCACGCAGCCAGCAGGCAGTCCGGGAGCTACTAGCACAGTAGTGTACCACAGCTAGTAGCTAGGCCTGCTATGCCACGCACTCAAACGCAAGCATGCATATGCCTAGCCATGTGCGCAGTGCCGCTCGGAGGACGCACTAGCCTGCTGGGCCGCTTGCAGCTGGCCTGCCGCCGCTGCCGGCCGGCCGTGGGTGTGACAGCGGCCGTCCCGGCCCGGAACACGCGGCCCCGCTGGCTCAATGTCCACTGTGTCCATCCCCACGGGGCGGCGGCGACGCAGGATAACGACGGGGCGGCGCAGCTAGCTTAAGTCCTCAGCAGAGACGCAGAAGAGTACTACCCCAATTGCATGTTTAGATTGCGAAAAAATTTCAACTTTACAACTGTAGTACGTTTTATTTGTATGTGACAAATATTATGTAATCATAGACTAACTAGACTCAAAAGATTCATCTCATGATGTATAACTAAAGTGTGTAATTAGTTATTTTTTATTTACATTTAATACTCCATACATACGGGTTAAAACTTGAGTTAAAACTTGATGTGATGGAGAGAGAGTGAAAAAAATCTGAAATCTAAACAAGGCTGTGCGCGTGTCCTCAGACCTCAGTCGGCCGGTCCTTTGCCAACAGTGGCGGATCCAGGATGAGCTCCTGGGGGGGGGGGGGGCTAAGTAAGGGCTAAACCTAGAGATTAGTGGTAGATTAAGCTAAGCTACAGTGATTTGCTATGCCAATGTTTGCCAATGCCAGCCATGGCGGTCGTTTTTGCCCGGCATGCTGAAACACGGTGTCGTGACGACAGGCGGCTACAGAAATCCGCCTTGGACCGACGCGCGCGCGGGCGCTTCTTTTCGGTGCAGGCCGCGCCGGCGGCGTGAAGCCGTCCGGCCCGCAGCAAAAAGGCCGGAGACCATTGGCCCCTGCGCCCAGCGGTCCAGCGCGCGGCCGGCCGGGAGGGACGCCGGACGATCTATCCCCGACTCTCCAGAGTCCAACAGACTCCAGACTCCAGAGGCGCCGATCGGAAAACCGTATGCGTGGTGCATGCATGGCGCACGGCTGGTCAGGGAGATGAGAGGGATCCATATATGGGCGGCGCCCGAGAACGAGCTCCGGCGGCCGGCCGGCCGCTGCGGCATGCCTCTTCGTGGCGGCTGCGTGCGGCCTGCACTGCAGCAGCGTCATGCATGCATGCTACTCTTTCCGTCCCATGTACTTTATCGTTAAAAAATCATACCCCTCTCACAAACACGTTTTTCAAGTGACAAACTCCATAGGACGAAGGAGTGCTCCTAGCTGTGCTGATTGCTGAGCGTGGTGCTGCGGCTGCGCGGCGCGGAATGCCCAAGCTGCGGGGTGCAGGCTGCTCACTCGTGCACGCTGCATAGCTAGTGCCCGTCCGTCGGTGTACGCGTACCTGCTCGTCGTCTTGTGCCCGTCGGCAGATGAAATGAAATGAAATGAACTGAAATGGTGGAGGAGATGAGCTGATTAAGCTCAGTTTAGGTCGCCGCTGTCGTTTTCCAATAATTATTATATGCTTATGCAGCAGAAAGAGGTACGGCCATGGCCTAAATTTCATGGAAATTTTCCTTTTTCAGGGACTCCAAATCCGCTTTATTAGTCGCCATCGTCTCTCTCATCGGATACTAATTTGAGGGGCAGGGTGATTTAATTTGCTTTAGTGGTTGATTGATGGTTGGTTGGTTGACCAATGCACTAAAGCAAGCAGAGATAAAACATATTGTTGCAGCCCCGCTCTCGTGGTTTGTTGTCTTTAATTTGTCACCATGCTGTTGGGATTATAGTGGTTTTGTTCTAATGTCAGTGGCCGGCCTGATGCAGTGGCTAGCTCTGGCCTCTGGGCACTGTCTGCTCAATATAGAATTGGCTGAATTTCCGTCGTCCATCAGCCATCACACAGCAGCAGCATCTTCCTCCTGTGAGCATATCAATCTATCAAGATCTTGAGCTCCTTTTTCTTGAAAAAACTCGGCTTTTCCCTGGCAGATGTCTTATCACACAGGTTAATTATTGAAACAGCTTTTCCATGAATTATTATGCACACACATACGAGATCCTTTGCCACTTTGTCAAACATGACAATATGAAAACAGTACCATTTTCTTTTCAGCCTCATGCATGCTTGTTTGGCAATTAGGAGTACTTTTCAATCAAGAAATTATTACTCTTTTGACACTAGTAAGCGCTAAAGCACAAAACTGAAGAACCCTGCTGTAGTAAAATCCAACAGTGTCTCAAAATTAACCCACCAACAGATGTCGTCCATGGAGCGAGTCAGCTAATAGTACATGCATACTAGTATCATCTTTTTAAACAAAACGGTAAAAACTCAAAAACTAAAAGTAATTAAGTAAATTAAACAAAAGATCACGGGAGAGCCAATGTTACTACACAAGTAAATTAGTTCAAATTTTTGCCTTTGATTAGTTTGCTCAAGATACATAGGACACCAGCACGTTGCCATTGCCACGAAATCGGTGTCGTCCACATGGGGGCCGGCCGGCCCCACCCATATATCATCATGGAGTTCAATTTAGAGAGAGATTCTTGGATAAGGCTGGATTTGCATTAGTAGTTGAGTATGGTATGGTACGGTACGGTATGGCTGCCTCGGATCTCGCACCCTCCAACCTCGCATGTGAGTGCCTCCTAGTGCTGCGACACGGCGCTAATACGGTAGCGATTTTTAACTACCGGACCAGAGAGAACCATCATACATGTACACAGATCTTACTGGGAGGTTCGTTTGGTTAAAAGAGCAGATGCATATGCACTCCTCCTAAGCTTCGTTCATGAGTCCAATGATAGCCTCACACTGTTCTAGATCTACTTCAGCTAATCAGCTGCTGCTTCATGCATCAGCAGCTAGCTAGCTCGATCGATCGACACAGCTCATGATCTGCAAATAGCATTTCTCTCTGTAACTGGCATTGTGTGCTGAATTTAACAACGTCGTCATTATTGTCCTTTGGAGATGATCGATCGATGACGCATTTAGCCTAATACTAGACTAGATTATTGCTATTAGTTAGATTGGGTGCGCTAGCAGCTAATCGGATAATAAAGGAAGACAACTCAAACACAAACTTTCTTAAATAATACTACTGACCAACCTGCTTCTAGCTAGGTGAATGAATTAGGTTAACAACTGTGTTGGATGGATGGATCCAGCAGTTACCTCGGTAGAGCTAGCTACTGTACGGATTGCAGGCGCTGAGAGTGAGATAGGGGCCGGATATATATACTGTGTACGTAGCAACTTGCACTGTCGTCGTGGTGGTTGTTACGAGCACCAGCAGCAGCCAGCACCAGGCCATGCAGAATTGCAGATGCAGCACAGTTCAATTCGCAGAAGACAACACATGGACGCGGCAGGACAGGAGTGGGTCGTTGTCTGCTTGCGGCGAGAGGCGCGCGCGCGGGGCCGGCCGTGCATCGCCATAGGCCATACTACATGAGAGGAGTATCCGATGTTTGGATGCTAGCTGCTACTGCTTGGAGCATTCTGAGTGCAGAGAGATACCGTCGTTAACCCTAACGACGACAGGGGATTATTGTTACTAGCTACCGGCCTATCCTCTCCTGATCATATCAGGCGCCTCCTGCAGCTGCAGATAGTGTGATTAGTTACTATAAGTAGACTGTAGACGACAGGCCAGCCGTATATCTTAGTCGCAAAAGTCCGGTGAGTAATCGAGAGCACCAGCAGTCAAGTGCTAGTGTTTGTTTTGTATCTTCTGGCTTAGTGTTTGACTTTTTTTTGTCTAGTTTGACCTACTCGTCTTATTCAAAAAATTTATGTAAAATATCATTTCTTTTGTTGTGACATGCTTTATTAATGAAAGATCTTTAAGAATGATATAAACGTGACTATTTTTATATAAATTGTAGTGGTCAAAGTTAGAGGACAAAAAAAGTCAAACGACCTACAATTTGGAACTTAAGTACTTTATACGCATTTAGCCGTGCAAGACACTCTAGAACCAGACATGTGAAGTTCAACTGGAGGGGTTGAGTCAGAACAAATCGAGAGGTGTACATGATGGAGTCTCCACCACCGCTGTCTCCACTAACCGGCCCACATATGTTAGTTACACTCTAGACGTACGTTGGCATATATACAAATTTCGTTTGGCATCATTTAGTTATTGTCAAGGTCGGATTTTTCATTCTTCAACTTCAATACCAAAAGGCTTACATTATCCATCCTTGCTATTAAAACCATAAATATTGTATTAGTCCCCTCATCCATGAGAGGATGTAGGGGTGGAAATTAATGCATGTTGGGAAATACGAATGATCTGAATCCATATGTTCACTAGAACTTGCAGATTGCAATAAATATGGATATCAATATATATTCGTATTTGTTTCTAATATGGATACTAAATTATGTGCATGAATCCGGTGTTGGGGACAAGAACCCTTCATGTGGGACATCCGTCCCCACCCTCTTATTTCGCTAACCAATGATCTAATATTTGTTAGTTCACTTGAGATGTCTGCTGTAGGGAACATTTAGGTGACAAATATAGTCTCAACCATAGGTACCTTCGCAAGGGTGCCAAAAGGGTGAGTCGTGGGCATGTCACCAAGGATCCTAGTGATGCCATTCACATTGCCCAACGAGGGCTATGAGCTCCTGAAAGGCGGAGCCACGTTCGGGGAAGCCAAAGGGCCCAACGGATACAATTTTGGTTTGTCCGAAGTCACGGAGCTTCGGACTAGCACAAAGCAAGGTCTAAGGCCCGATAATATGCAGCAAAGTGGGTGGCAGATGGCTTGGATGGGGCGGCATGGGTGCGTAATAGCCACCACCCTAGTAAGTCAAATATGATTTGTTGATCCTTATACGGGTTCATACCAAAAGAACTAAAATGTCCTTGTGTGCTAAGCCTAAGAGTATGCTTGTCACTCAATTATGTTGTGATAGGATTAGATTGATCAAACGCCGGTTGAGGTTGGCTCGAAAAAAATAGGTCAATTCTTTTGCCTTTCGCCCACCTTGATAGAGACATCATACAATGTTGGGTCAGGTTTTTCAGTTTAGGCCAGGTTATATGTCTTCTTCTACTTAACTATTGTGGTCTAAACCCTTTCACTTAGCCTCTAATCTCCACCATGCCTCGTTGTTGCACTAGTAATCCATCTACGTAACCATGGCGAGTCACTGTCATCCTAATCTATCTCAACCATGCACTCAACCTTAATAATCCCTTAAAACCCTAGCCCAAACACACCAAAAAGGGCTAGCTAGCCGTGAAGAGCATAAATATTAAAATATATAACCGTGGGAGCTTTTGCGTCCGAATGATGCTTTAACATGTGGCTTCTCTCTGATTGCCCTCTATAGCTGGGTGTCTGAATGATGCTTTAACATGTGGCTTCTCTCCGATTGCCCTCAATAGGTTTAGCTGGAGCTAGCACAGTGCAATCAATGTTTTTTTAATCTACCGTCAAGTCTTCTGCATGCTCACTTACAAAAGATGGCCGTAAAAATTATCACTATCCAAAAAATCAAATAATTTTAAATTTAACCAAACGTGTATGAACAATGAATAGCATTTAGAGTACTAGATAAATATTATTAGACTATTTATGAAATATATTTCACTATAACCTATTTGGAGACATGAATGTTGATATCGTCTCAAACCACTCTTTTTTTCGGGAAGGAAGGAGTATTTCCTTGCTTGCTCCGCTGGTGTCCTCCTTGGTTCTACTTTGCTTCCTTCTTAGTATGATCTTTGATTTAAAGTGAATTATCGATGCCATGTTATTACTATGTGGTTTGTGAATTAAACATTTTTTTGCTTGATAAGAAATTAAAAAATATTTATCCTAACGCATGTATATTTACTTGGTATACATGGTATAATGTAGTATATGGTTATTTAATTTCATGATTGTAGAACTTTATTTATAAATATTTATATCTCATACTTTATGGTTATTGATTTATTTTTTTAATGAAACATATTAGTGTTTACATGTAGATTTGAGTGATATTTTTGTTTATCTTATAATGTTTTTAGATACAAATATAGAGGGAATACTTCATAGTCTCTTTTATAACAACATACATGGATAGGTTGGATGTAATTTAGTATGTTGTTTTGCATTAACTTTCGCTACAAAGGTGGGTAATGTATAAAATTAATTATATTTCATAATGATATAAATTCAGGAATCTTGATATAAAGTTGGAGGTTTGTTTTAAATTATCTTTTCTAACAACAAAAGTGTGGATAATTCGATACAACATATGGGGTTTATTTTGATTTATTTTTTATAATAGCAAAGTGGGTAATTTAGATCTAAATTTAGGGGGTTATTATGATTTATTTGCTCCCTATTTTTCATAATGACATATGGATGTGGAGAATTTATATATAAATTTAGGGGATTACTTTTAATTATTATTACAATGGCAATGGTGGGTAATTTAATACAAAATTAGAGGTTTATTTTATGTATTTTTTTATAATGGCAGGTGGGTAATTTTTTAGAATTTCTAGAATTTATCTCTTTTTTTGTCTGGTGATAATTAATGTGGTGTTTCCATTGGAGCCTCTAATTAGTAGTAAGATAAAGAAAATGTCTACGTTGGACGCTGAAACGGATGAAGATCCGGACCAGCCCCTGCTGCTGACGACGACATGCAACCATGCAAAGCACGCAGCAAGCAAAGCTTCAGCCGAATGTGGCGGCAAGTGGACGAGTATAATTAGCCGAACAGCGCCGTACGTGCGTGCCACGTGCCGCGTATATTTTTCTATTCCCATCAGTACGAGCGTACATGAGGAACAAAAGCGGTTGTTGGGTGGCACATCTCTGATCTCTCCCAGATCGATCCCACGCCACACCTAAATCGTACATGCACAGCAATTCAACAATTACTCCTCCTAATAGTTACGATCAAAGCTTGCACTTTGCAGGGACTTCGTGCTTATTTTACGGCGGGAATGTAGAGATGTGCTCCTCCATTGCTATTTTTTACCATTAATTGCCAAGTGGTCCTAGCTAGAGAGGGGTGACAGCACACGATGCTGTTATTGCAGAACATGTTACATGTTACAGCATGCGAATTGCAGAGGACAAATCCGTTAAACATATACAGTAACACTTTTGGATTTGTCTTCGGATAATTTTTTTCTAACTTTAACCTTTTTTTTAAAAAAAAAACACTAGCTAGTTCGATGAGAATTCAATGAGACTATGAGATGTTGTAGATCTTGATGTATTTTTCTGTAAACTTGATCATATTAAGGAAATTTGAATTAAAAAATAAATGAAGTGAACTATAATTTTGAATGGAGTGAACATATTACAAGGCAGATGTACATATACGCACATATATGTATACGTTTTATTAGTTAACCTTTATTTGCACTCATAGAGGTTAAGGATACACATTCGATCCCATGCATGGAACACCAACACATGTGTGCTTGATGACAAACACAGAATTCAATACCACAGCTCGTCACCCAGATTAAAGACTTGCCTTTCATATTATTGGGCACGCCTTAAAGGTGTGCCATTATTTTTTTATAGTTCTTGCCGTGTGATTCAGTGATCCATTGTATGTATGTCCCCCTTATTTTAGTATACATGGCGATCTGGTGGAGAAGCAAATCATTATATCCATTGTCGGCTAGCTCTTTGATCAAATACTACTAGAGAACAGGCCTTTGGTCGATGGACAAATTCGGCTTTAGTCTCGGTATTTTTTGCGTTCGGGAGTAAAAGTCCTTTAGTCTCGGTTGGTATTACCAACCGAGACTAAAGGACAATAATCTTTAGTCCCGGTTGGTGTTACCAACCCGGACTAAAGGTCCTCGACCTTTAGTCCGGGTTGGTAACACCAACCGGGACTAAAATTCAACCTTTTAGTCCCGGTTGGTGTTACCAACCGGGACTAAAGGTCTCCCAACCGGGACTAAAGGTCCCCACGGATCAATTTAAAAGGAGACTACATAGGACTGTGTCGCATGTGGTGTATAGCTGAGTTGGTAAGGTCTTTATGCGCGAGGTGAGAGGTATTGGGTTCGAATCTCACACACCGCAATTTATTTTTTCTCTGGAAGAACCTTTAGTCCCGGTTGTGAACCCGGGACTAAAGGCCGGGACCTTTAGTCCTGGATTCTTAGTCCCGGTTGGGAAAACCGGGACTAAAGCCCCATTTGTGCAGTAGTGAAACAACCCTGATATGATACACAAATAGTCAAATAGTATACCGTAACTGAAATAAACTTCAAATTCAGTATCATTGTCAGTTACAATCGACATGATATGATACTCCGATCCGTTTGCTCACGAGTGAGTGAGTGAGTAGCTCTACTTAATGCAGATCCCCATAATCTCCAACTCTAAAGGCTTCCAATTGCCGATCGAAAGGTCCCGTACCATTACAGCTAGCTAGGGTGTCAGTAGGCTGCTGGTACTGTCTACTCCCATGTGTATTTCAGGTATATCAACTGTACATCCAGACGCGCCCATTTTGTGTGTCTTGCTAGTACTTACGAGAGTAGGTTAGATGGACACAAATGCTAGCTGTCCTTTCTCAAGCTTGATGGTCTCGCATATATACACGTGCTCTAGCTACTGGCTCAAGATATCTATCGATGAGAAGGTAAATGACGTTTGAACCACCATGCAAATATAAATTTACTGGTGTAAATTATACAAACACACTAGTATATAGCATACGTAAATCTGGAGCAACGACAGGCAAGAGTTTCGATCGCATGCATCCATGCATGCAACAAGGTACACTGGTCCTGATAATGAATGGAATGCAAGCACGGGTTGGGTCTCCTTGAGCTTCACGCATGGATGCATGCATGCATGGGTCGATGCATGGATTAGTTGGCGATCGAAACCTGCAGCAATGCAAGCAGCTGTAGCCATAGTTGCATGCTGCATGCCCGTCCATGGCAGTGTGGAATTGATTTGGTCCCTCCCTCCCAAGCAACAAAGATGGCCAGGAAATTTATGGGGGGTCTAGACCCACAGAAGCATCACAATCAGTACCATTCATAGCGCACAGTTGGCCAAGCTGGTTGTACACAGTCAAGCATGCTATCTAAACTTTTTTGGTTTCTTTTTTCCCTAAAGAAAAAAGGGAGAATTAGTCCTTCCTTTGAGGAAAAAAGAGGGAATTTTGAACCTAAATCACTTCAGTTTTTCTTTCCGTACTAGATCCAGAACAAACTGAAGTGATTTATGTGAAATTTCATCCTGCATATAGTAGCTACTACGTACCGAAATACGAAAATAGATTGATCGTGCTCCACAAGGGCAAAAGATTTTTGTGGTGAACGGAAAGTTTCATCACAAAAGCTTATTTTCCAACATAACAGTGATGAAAACTGGTTTTTTCACAGATACTCCCTCTGTCCCGATATTAAAGACGTTATAGCATTGAATGAGATACAGAGTACATTGTCTGTACGTGGACGCGAATGCGTCTGGCCGCCTAGCCTCTGCTGTGAATCTGGACACCCAAAAGCTACGCCAGGACGTCTTTTATTATGGGATGAAGGGAGTAGTATGTAAGAAAATTTATTCTAATTCCTTTGTGCAGGTGATTTTCAGGGCGACGTACTGGATCCGGCAGTGATCCATGCTACATAAGGAGGAGGACTGGCAGCCCTTTCTAGATGGCTGTCGACGCTGGGAGAACTTAATGATGGCAATTTTCAACAAGTTTGGATGGAGATCTCAGAGTCGATTACCTACTTAGTTGTTTTTAGTCTTGGCATGGAGTCCATTCTCTAGTGTTTTGGGGTACTTTTTTCTCAGTTGGTGTTTTTTCTGGTGTGTGAGTTTGTGTGAGGTTGATCACTAGTTGATCTTCTTCTTTCGAACATTGTCCGTCTTGTATCAGCTATGTACCATCCGTGATGGTAGATGCTGGAACCTTGGTTCCCTTATCTAAAAAAGTACGGGCAAATTTGAATTTCACCCGAATGTTTTCTCACTAGTTGTGTGCCCAGTGACGATAGTTTATTTTGCCACTAATAATAGTGAGGTAAATATTTGTATTTATTTGCCACAGATATGTTGTTAAATAGTGGCAAAACTAACAATGTTTCACCACTCCATTTGCCACTAAAGTTTTTTTTTTTTTTTTTTTTGTAACGAATTAGTTTTGTCACTGATTACCAACATAATAGTGTTGAAAACTAGTTTTGTCATAAATAGTATGGGCATTAGTGACAAAGATAAATTTAGCCACGTCATTTTATCACTAATGCTCCGCTGTCTTCCTATACCGGTGGAAAATGACGCATGATGGATCCAAAGGTAGCGTCAAGAAACTGGAGGAAGAACGTACTTTTTGAATGAACCCAACGAACCGTGTACGTACTGCTGGAACCTACATGAATGCATTGAATCTGTTGGCGAAGTGGCCCTTCTTCCCACGCTGTCGTTCGTGCTGTCCGTTTCCTGTCCTAGTATTTTTCTTTTTTTTATTGGTCTCCCGGCTATAGGGAGTGCTGCTGCCGTTCCATGTTAGCAGTACTACTAATAAAAAGAGAATGAAGAAGAGTAGTTAAAGCCTTAGCTAACCTTGTACTACAGTCTACATGTAGAGCAGGTACCGTACGTAGCACAGCGTAGCAAACGACGTACGCACACGACCCATGCGTGCATCGTCGTCCCTGTATGCGTGAAATTAAAGCATCATATCCTCCTGTGTCCATGTCTCTGGATCTATATAAGCACCGGCGGTAGATGGATGGATCGGAGCCGTGCCCTCATCCCTTTCACGGCTACTACGTTAAACACGTACTCCCTTCGTTCACAATATTATATCTTTGAATAAATTTATTAAAATACTAGATTGAAAGATCTTTCTAATAATACTAACTATATGATACTAGTCAATGATTCTTAATATTTATAAAATTATCGGCAGCTTGAAAAACGAAGGTGATAGATATTTTAGAAAGGAGGGAGTAGCAGTTTTCATCATAGGCTAGGTTATTTAATTCAATCACCACACCAATGCAAGCATGCAAGCAGAGCAGGAACAGCGGTATATGCATGGGCATGTGCATGCAAGACAGGTCTGAGCCCCGGCCGGCTAGTTCCGATCCGAGCTGGCTCCGAGAGCAGAGCAGTGATAGTAAGGCGCTGTCTCTGACTGTTGTATGAGTAATAAATCAGTAAATGGAGCATAGAAATTACACCGCGGGAATCGTATCTCGTATGTAAAACTAGAAATTAGATCGTCATTCAATTTTCATTAAAAAACATAGTAATATAATAGAGGAAAAAATAAAAATTCACTGCAGTGAGGACGCCGGCCGGCCGTCGAAGTTACCATGGGGCAGGGTACGGTAGGACAGGGCAGGTGGTGGTGGAAGAATGATGCTAGTCACTACGTACTGGGCTGGCTCGATAGGGTAATTTTCAATTTTAAGTTTTCGATGTTGGATGGTAGGTGAATTTGAAAGTTTTGAGAAATAGTCAGGAGTGCACCATGATGGTAGGTGAATGGCGCTGAAACCTGAGAAGGTTAGTTTCAGGCGCTGCATGCCGATCGGGGTCGGGGCGGCCGGGCCTGCGCAGGAGCCCTGGATTGCTTGCACGCCTGACGAAACCGATTCATCACACATTTAAAAAAGGCCTGCTCCTGCGACGGGCCGGCAGGCGATAGATGATAGATAGATTACATGGTACGTGCCCGTGCGGCATGCACATGCGGGCCCCTGCTGCCTGCCTTCCGCGCCCTGCGCGGCTGCGCCCCGTCCGTCCGTTGTCGTCGTCGTCTCGCCAACTTTTAAACGACGACCAAACATGTCGTCGTGGCGTCCATATACGCCATTAATATTTCTTGCAGAGATGAGAGAAGGCCCTGCATGCAGGTTGCAGGCTGCTGCTGCTCATAATCTCCATCCGCGCGGGCGGTCGGTCCACCGTACGGCGTCCGATCCAGCAGCCTACGTGCCTGCATGCATGCATGCAATGCAATGCGAGAGTGGCCAAAAATACAAGCTGCCATGCATCTCTCGATCTCGATCTCGATCGACCGGCCGGCGCGGGCGGGGGTCCTGGGATCTGGTCCGGGACATATCCTGCATGCTCGGGTCAGGCCATGTAATGCATACTGTATATACTGTATCGATCTGTTGTATGTATGCGTTTATTATCGTCTGACATGGGCTAGCTATTCCTGCCTTCTTCAATATTCGATAGCGTCGTTAGCGTTTGTAAGTTACCACGACAACTTAAACAGTGAGCGCTAAATTTCATCCATCGGCCTGTTGCTGAGACCCTTGCAGTACGATATACTCGTATAATTCAAGTGAAAAATATCTGTTTTTTTTCTTGAATACGTAAAAAAAAATTGTATCGTCTATATTAAGAAGAGAGTTTAAACAACCATACAACGCACTCTATCGAGCGCTAAAGGAGGTCAACAACACCATCGTAGCCGGCCGGCCGTCCTAACTAAGACATCTTGTTTCGATATTACATAAAAGAGACAACCAACAACGACGTGGCGACGCGACCTAGGAGGTGGCCTTGCGCTTTCGCGACCTTCTGGACGCCTCCCTTCCAACAGCCGGGAAGAGCGCTTCTAGTGCCTCGACGTTGGACGCTGTCATGGTGCCGCTGTAGAGCATATGTTGTAGGCCTCCAGCTCCGACGCGGATGATGCTGATGGACCGTCGGTGTAGCCCATGCGCTGCATGACGAGTACCTCACCTCGTTTGGAAGCAAGTACTCGGGAAAGGCGCTGAGCTGCCAACCGTCTGCTCCGCCATGGCGGAGCTGACTTAGGAGTAAGTTGCTTGGGAAGCTCACTGATCAGCGGGGTGTCCGTCTTACGCACCACCTTGTTGATATAAAGCAGTCGAGGCAGTGTTTGGTGGAGTCATTGTCGCCCCCCATCTCCACTGGTGGTGAACAAGAACTTTTCAACCTGCATCGAGAGGGCGATTGGCCCAAAGCTTGGCGGGTGGCAATGCTCCGCGTGCGCCTCAATGTGTGCCTTCGGCGAGTGCAGCGCCCACTGGGTGGGCCGTGAGGATGGAGTTCGCAGCTCAGCGGTGGCTGCTACCTTTGTGTGAATAACAAACAGAACAATATCGCGTTGTCTGGCGATCCATGCAGCCGCCGGATGGATGGGAGGGATGCCACTGGTGGACGGCCAGGATGGACCCGTGCATAATTGGCGCACGCAGGCCGGAAATTACCAGCCACACCCCCGAACCCCACGCACGGTGCCTGCCGGCGTACGCGCTGCCCACTACTACACGAGTACACGGCTACAATGCACGGAACCCCACCTGGCAGTGGCACTGGTCCTAGTGAAAACTGAAAAGGCCTAGTAGGCCAAAAGGGAGGGAGACGGGGGGAGAAAGAGAGAGAGCACCGCCTGTGTTACTGTTATTGTTATTAGCCATGGCAGGCCACATGAAAACCACCCAAGCAGTCAGTTAAAGCTTCCTTCCAAACTCCTAATTTGCCTGCAAGTTTTTTGTTTTTACCATGCACTACCGCCTGCTGCATGCACCATGCAGCTTCTTGCTTCTTACAATCCCTTCACATCATTACATGCATAAGTAACTGTACCTAGGCTCCTCCTTTTAGTTCTCCAGGCTCCACCTACTCCATCCGTCCCTATTTAATTGTCGCCGTGAGTTTTCGTGCCACGAGTTTGACTCGATTTGTAGAAAATACGTATAATATTTGTGTCTCTAAATAAATTTATTAAAAAACTAGATCCAAAGATCTTTCCGATGATACTAATTATGATACTAATCGATAATATTTAGTATTTATTAAAATTGCCTGGCATTTGTTTCTTGGGAAGCGCAAGCGACAATTAAAAAGGGACGGAGGGATTACGTACTTTAATTTCTCTTTGTCAGTTTCCAGTTTTCTTGAAGCGAAATGGTAAATGTTGAAGCTGTCCATGCGTATAGTATGGATTAGATCCATCTAACCTCTTGGAAGCTACTAGCACTGATCATGACTGTACCCTATACTACACAGTGTGGCGTAGTATGTATGGATTAGCACGTACTGCCTATGCACAGACGACCAAAGTACTACAGCAGCATGCATGCATTGACACACTTCGCTACGATGTTGTAGTATAGTATAGAGTAGTAACATACTGTGAGCATGCATAGTTAGGAACATTCTCTTGTGGTCTTGTTATTAGCAAAAGTCTGCCAGCTAGGCTCTGCATACTCACGGCGGCGGTGCAGTAAAACTGAACTCCGGCGCCCCGGCCGGCGGCGTCCCATCTGCCACCTGTTGCTGCCTCTGCATACTCTGGCGCCGCTGATCCATGGCATCATGATCTCATCTGTATTAATTAAAAAAAAAGAGAACACATATTTTCTTTGGTGCACAGAGTGAGAGAGATGGAAGAAGGTGCGATCTACTCGATCCAAATAAAAGTTTCACCTCTCTCTCTCTCCCCCCCCCCCCAACAATCATTTGCACCACCGCTTGCCCCCTCTCTCTCTCTCCTCTCACTCCTTTCTTTCTCTCTCTAATGACTATTTAACATGCAGCCTTTTGTTTTGCAGCTACCTGCTTGCATATAATTCTGTTGCCTTCTCACTCCTTTCTTTAGCTTGCTCATCTCTCTCCCTCCCCATTGCCACCATCATCACCTCCATCTCCTCGCCATCACGCCTGCCTCCTCCTCCTTTGCACCACCCACCGCTACAAAATAGCACACTGCTGGCGAGGCTGCTGTTCTGTTCATCACAATTCACACGACGAACACGACCCTGTTCAGTTCGCTCTTGGCGTTAGCTAGTAGCTAGCTCCGTGCCGCAGGCGTACGTCTCGGCTGTCTCTGCATCTCGGTGCTAGAGCCTAGATTATCCATCCATTCGATCGATGGGCGTCGAGCTCGACCTCTCTGAATTGGCCGTGCTCCGGCCGATCCAGACCGCGGCGGGCGCCGTGACGATGACAACGACTGCTGCTCGGCCGGCGGGCGACGACGCCGACGACGGCCCGGACGCCGCCGACACGGGCTGCGTCACGCCGACGGCCAAGAGCGCCCTGCTGCCGCGCATGGGTCTCGGCGGCGGCCTGGACGACATCGACGCCACCGCCGCCGCCACCGCCTCCGGCGCAGCCGCCGTCGTCGCCGCCTGCGTCACGCCGACGTCGTCGCCGTGCCTGCTGCGGCCGGCCACGGAGTGCCCTCCGGCGCCGCGGAAGCCGGCGAGGCCGCCGCCGACGCCCGACCACAAGAGGAAGCGCTGCTGCGCCCGCCCTGGCCTGCAGCGCGTATTCTTCCCCGTGCCGCATGACCTCTCCACGGTGTTCGTGCCGCGCGGCCCCGCGGACAGGTCGCCGGCGGCGGAGCCCAGGGTCGCCAAGAAGATCCGCCTGCACGTCGTGGGCTGACAAAGCCATGCCGCCGGCTCGTACACGTCGGACGAAGTCAGACACGACAGTACAGGATCACAGGATGCGTGCCACCACGCGCGCCATGCTTTCTTCTTCATACAAACCTTTTAGTGGACACTAGACACGGTTTGGGACTTTGGAGTAATTCGGCAACACCTCCTTCCAATCAAGGGAGAAAATTATGATGAGGCAAAGATCCAGACTTGACTGGCTTAAAGAGGGTGATCACCAAGACACCTTATATATTCTTCCAATCAAAGGCAGGAGAGCCGGCTCATTCAAACCGGATCTCGGCGCTTAAAAAGGAGGACGGCACTATTAGTGATCAATCAAGATGACATGGAAGTAGAAGCAATGGAGTTCTATTCACGAGACAGGAAATGCTCGGCCCTGGACTGACCTTGGACTGCGTTCCAGAGAAGGTAACAACACCTTTGAAGCTTTGATGAATGACTTCCTGTTGCGGCCTTTCAGGGAAGCTTTGTTCATGATGGGGGCTAGCAAAGCCCCGGATGGTCTGTCTGTGGGCTTCTACCATTCACTGGGATTTGTTGGGGCCAGGGGTGCCTTCGGCTGTCCTGAATTTTGAATGGAGGGGAGATGCAGGACTGCATTAATAGGACAAGCAGTATTGTCCCTGGTAGTTCCTAAGATCAAGCATCCGCAGGAAATAAAACACTTAAGGCCAATATCATTGTGCAATGTGGTCTACAAAATGTGTTCAAGCTAGGTGTTGGCTAATAGGCCGTGGGGTTTTCTTGATGAGATGGTGGCAGAGGAACAGAGTGTGTTCGTGCCAAGAAGATTTTTAACTGATAATGTGTTGGTTGCATATGAGTGCACACACTATCTCTAGAGAAAAAAGGGTAAAGTTAGAGCCTATGCTATCAAACTCGACATGGCAAAAGCATATGATCGAGTGGGGAGTGGGAATTTCTCGAAGAATTATACTAAAGATGGGTTTCATAAGGCTTTGTCTCATTGTCGATGAAATGTGTGACTTCAGTCTACTTTTTGGTCAAAGTCAATGGAGTTTTGTCAAATAGTTTGAGGCCAACACTAGGTATTTGCCAGGGAGACCCAATATCTCCATATTTATTTCTGTTATGTGCAGAATGGCTGCTTGCATTGTTTGCTTAAGTCTGTTGGTCCAATACGTTTATCTAGAGGTGTTCACGTGGATATCCACGCTCCATATGGATTTCACACCTTCTCTTTATGGACGATTGTATCGTCTTTTGGCGTAAGAGGTGGCCGAATGGATTCAATAATCTAAGATATCTATAACAAAGGATCGGAGCAGCTGGTCAATAGAGAGAAGTTAGCAATTTTCTTTAGTACAAGGTAATGCCAACCGCTGGGGGCAAAACTAGAGGGCACCGCCGGTAAGCTGGATCAAATGTAATGTGGATGGGGCCTTTGATGCACATGTCGGACGGGGCGCTATCAGAAATCACACATTGCTTCAATTATTTAGGAGTGTTTAGAACTTAGCTCTGCTCTTTCTGTTTTCACTCTGATGTATGCTTCTAGAACTTGTAAAAAGCCCATTATGATAGTAAATGGGGTGGGTCTAAATCACCCCTCCGAAGAATTATACTGAAGATGGGTTTCATAAGGCTCTGCTTGTCTCACTGCCGATGAAATGTGTGACTTTAGGCTGGTTTTGTTTTTATTCAAAGTCAATGGAATTTTGAAAAATCATAGTAAATAATTAGAAAAGGCCAAAAACACTAAGGGACTATTTGCCAGTGAACATATAAATGGAATATTTTAGTAAAACGGACATGGGGAGAATACCCTTCCAATCAGGGCTACTGTCCATTCGGCAGTGGACTTGATGAATAAAATCTATCGCAGATCATTTATAGATTTATTTATATTAAACAAGCATAAACCTAAGTATAAACCTAAATAAATCTATAACTAAGTTACATATGATCCAATAAGTATAAAATTTTTACTACAGTTCAAGCATATGGGGCTTTGGTGCACATCTCAGAAATTACGGCTATGAATTATTCTAGAGATCAAAAAAACATAGGTCTAAAATTATAGCAAAAATTTTATACTAAAATATACTTTATTATATGTTTACTGTCTAGATCTACTGATGTGGAGTCCAACAAAATTAGATTTTCTATTTTATGATTTTTCTATGAACTATGATTTTTCAAAACATGTAAATAAATAAAAAAGAAAAGACAAAACTACGTTGTTCGTCCAAAACCATCAGGGTAATTTGATGTTTTAAAAGTCAAGTTGGGGGAGGGTAAAGCAAATCCACCCACCCAATTTAGACTTTTTCCCAACTTGTATCGATCATCTGTTAGACGAATGCTATAATTTTGCATTTCCTGGATGAATGAACGAAAGTCTAAATTCAAAAAAAAAAAAAAAAAAAAAGAGCTATTCATGTAGACGAAGAGCTAGCTAGTCGGTGAATCTTGCTCTCAAATCTAAAATGTTGAAGGAATGCAACTCAAAATTCAGACAATAAAATATATTTTCTAACCTCCAAGTTGCACGTCGATCCAAGGAACGGAGCCCCCAGATTCTTGGTCCTCAGGCTTGTTTATTTTATGTGTTCTAAAAATATAAATCTAGTTTGACCTCTAAAAATAGTTAGTTATTTGTTTGAAACAAAGTTATATAAAACTAGTATTTATATCATTTTAAATAAATAAGACCTTTTGGCATTACGTAACATTTGCTATGCATCTTAATAATATACATTGTGTCTAAAACCATACATAGTGAAAGAAGTGGACCTAGAGAAGCAAAAAAAAAAAAAAAAACTTATAATTTTGAATGAAGAGTGCACTATTTTTTCTCTAAAAATGATATCTACCTGGTTATGATCTGATATACTCCCCCTATTTCAAAATGCTTATCTTATAGCATTCAAATTTTGTACCACAATAGTTGTCATTCTTACTTTTCAATATACATTATTCTTCTCCCAATACATTGCTATGGTCTTTTGTCATATGCATTGATCTTTGTGAGAGAGTCTATAACGTCAAATAATATGGGATAGCTAGAGGGAGTATATAGTTATTTGGAACTAGAAATTTTTTTTGTTTCGATTGTTTTGGTATATTGTTTGCGGTCATGTTCAACAAGATTCAAATGGCTCCAAATACAACACTATCACATGGATGATATTTTTAGACAAAACTACAATTAATTTCATGTTTTTCTGATTTAAAATATTACTAAATATTATTTTTTAAAAGATCAAACCAGATTTGTATTTAATTCCTAGGAAATAAAAACAAACACCTTTCAAACCAGTCAGAACTTATAGAAGATCAAATATTTATCTGGTTCCCACAGTTGAAAGGGGTCGATCCGTTGCTCAGTTTCAGAGTTCAGCATTCAAAACCGGGCAGACATGCAACTTAGATGTTGAAAATTTTACTTTACCCCAAGTCAGACTCGAGATTTCGAAATTTCTGACAGCAAATGGGTTGCTTGAGTTATTGGTTCTTCCTTTTGGAGTTTCTGTGTGCTGTCCACGGAAGTTCGCTTAAAATATTCACCCTCACATTTAATTTCTTACAGTATGGAGTTTGCATTGCTGTGAATTGAAGGTCCATCCCACCTCAAGGCCTTGTTCAGATCGAGACGAAATTTGCATTCTTCATAGGTTGGAGACTTTTTTTTTTTTGGTAAATATTGGCAAAAACAGTCCAACTAGCTCAAAAGTCGGTGGACATGATTTACAACGGGCCTTAGATAATTAGTTTTTTTTTTTTTATTTTACCCCAATTCAGACTCGAGATTTCGAAATTTCTTACAGCATGGAGTTTGCTCTGAAGTGAAGTCTGAAGTGTCCAAGGCCGATTGGACGAATGCACCCACCCAACAACTCGCAGTTTCGCACTCCCAAGGGCATGGGGGAACTCTGAAGCCCGTAATAACTGTCCACGGAACTGGATCGCAGTCAATTGAGATGGCTGAAGGAAAACGAAGCAGATTCTGCCAACAGGACATGTGTCCGTTCCTTGACACGCAGCAGGCAGTCCGGGCATGAGCTACTAGTACAGTAGTGTACCGCAGCTACTAGTAGCCCTGCTATGCCACGCACTCAAACGCGAGCATGCATATGCGTAGCCATGTGCGCAGTGCCGCTCGTAGGACGCACAGCCTGTGGCCGCCGCTGCCGGCCGGCCGTGTGGGTGTGACAGCGGCCGGCCGGCCCGGACTGGGGACACACGCCGGCCACCAGTTCTCCATGACCCATTTCCATCCATCCTCCATGGGTGCTGGCACCGTGGTACGATCCCCACGTGGCGACGCAGGATGACGACGACACCAGCTCTACCTCCTCTCCGTCCGATCCCTAACATCTTTGCCCAGCTGGCAGCAGTCAGCAGCAGAGAGCCAGAGACGCCAGTACCCAACTCTCGACTCTGTCAGCACTGTGCTTGTGCCCCCAGTCAGCCGGTCCTTGCGGTCGGCGGTCGCTTTTCGGCATGCAACACGGTGTCGGGACGACAGGCGGCTACAGAGATCCAGCTTGGAGCGACGCGCGCGCGCGCTCTCTCTTCTTTTCGGCGCAGGCCGCGCCGGCGTGTAGCCGTCGGCGCAGGCAAAAAGGCTGGAGATCGTTGCCCCTTGCGCCAGCGGGCCGGCCGGAGGGATCGATCTGTCTATCCAGCAGCTGTCCAGACTCCAGCAGACTCCAGACTCCAGAGGCGCGGATCGGAAAACCGTACGCGTGGTCCATGCACGGCGCGCGGTCGGTCAGGGAGATGATCACAGGGATCTATCGGCGGCGCCCCAGAACGAACACCGGCGGCCGGGCGCAGCGGCATGCCCCTTCTTTCGGCAGGGTCGGCAGGCCGGCCGGCACGCATGAGTAGCGGCTGCGTGCGCCCTGCACTGGCGCAGTCTGCATTGCCGTCATGCATGCATTCTAGCCCCTAGCATTGCTGATTGCTGAGTGCTGGACGCGGTGCTGCGGCTGCGCGGCGCGGAAGGCCCAAGCAGAATGCTCGCTCGTGCATGCACATGCACCACCGTCCGATCCGTCCGTGTACGTATACCTGCTCGTCCTGTGCGGCTGTGCCCGTCGGCAGATGAAATGAACTGAAAATGCTGGAGAAGATGAGCTGATTAAGCTCAGTTCGTTTAGGTCGCCGCTGTCGTCCTTTTCCAATAATTATGCTTATGCACCAGAAAGCGGTACGGCCATGGCCTAAATTTCATGGAAATTGCCTTTTTCAGGGACTCCAAATCCGCTTTAGTCGCCATCGTCTCTCTCATCGGATACTAATTTGAGGGGGAGGGTCATTTGCTTTAGTGGTTGATTGATGTGCGTGGTTGACCAATAATGCACTAAAGCAAAAGCAGAGATAAATAGCAGATTGTTGCTGTCTAGCTCGATCGTGGTTTGTCGTCTTTGTCACCATGCTGTTGGGATTATAGTAGTTTTGTTATAATGTCAGTGGCCGGCCTGATGCAGTGGCTAGCTCTGGCATATCTGCTCAATATAGAATTGGCTGGTTTTCCATCGTCCATCACACAGCAGCAGCATCGATCTTCCTCCCGTGAGCATATCAATCTATCCAGATCTCGACCTCCTTTTTCTCGAAAAAACTCTTGCTTTTCCAGGCATGTCTTATCACACAGGTTAATTATTGAAACAGCTTTTCCATGAATTATTATGCACACACATATATACACAGATCCTCTGCCACTTTGTCAAACATGACAATTTGAAAAGAGTACCGTTTTTTCTTTTCAGCCTCATGCATGTTTGGCAATTAGGAGTACTTTCCAGTCAAGACATCATTATTCCATTGACACTAGTAAGCGCTAAAGCACAAAACTGAAGAACCCCTGTTGTAATAAAATCCAAGCAACCCAGTCCCAAAATTAACCCACCAACATATGTCATCCAACCATGGAGTCAGCTAGTACATATAGTATCATCTTTTGTAAACGAAAGGGGTCAAAAGCTACAAGTAAAGTAAAGATCACGGGAGGAGCCAATGTTACTACACAAGTAAATTAGTTCAAATTTTGCCTTTGATTAGTTTGCTCAACATACAGTATATAGCTAGGACACAGGCACGTTGCCATTGCCACGAAAATCAGTGTCGTCCACATGCCGGCCGGCCCCACCCATATCATCATGGAGTTCAATTTACACGTTACTACTTCTAGAGAGAGTAAGAGTGAGAGGGAGAGGGCCGGGAGATAGAGAGATCTCGGATAAGACTGGATTTGCACTGCTAGTTGAGTATACACATAACAGCTAGGCTACGGTACGGTGTGCTTGCCTCGGATCTCGCACCTCCAATCTCGCATGTGAGTGCCTCCTAGTGCTGAGACACGGCGCTAATACGGTAGCGATTTTTAATTACCAGACCAGAGAGAGCCATCATCATGCATGTACAGTTCTTACTGGGAGGTTCTTTTGGTTAAAAGATCAGATGCATATGCACTCCGCCTAAGCTTCCTTCATGAGTCCAATGATAGCCTCACACTGTTCTAGATCTACTTCAGCTAATCAGCTCCTTCAGGCATCAGCAGCAGATCGATCGATCGATCGACAACCGCATGCATGCAGATGCAGCTCATCGATCTGCAAATAGCAGCAATTCTCTCTGTAACTTGTGTGCTGAATTTAACAATTAACGTCAATAATTGTCCTTTGGAGATGATCGATCGATGACGCATTTAGCCTGCTATGACGCATTTAGCCTGCTACTATACTATAGATTACTATTAGTTGGATTAGAATGGGTGCGCTAGCTAAACTCAAACACTAACTTTCTTAAATAATTCTACTGGCTAACCTGCTGCTGCTATAGCTAGATGAATTAGCAGGTTAACAACTGTGTTGGATGGATGGATATGATCCAGCAGTTTACTCTGTAGAGCTAGCTAGCTGGTGTAGACGATGATGCAGGCAGGCACACTAGTGAGAGAGTGAGAGTCACGCTATGTTTAGATGGCATGAAAGTTGCAACTTTCATGCAACTTTTATGCAACTTTCCCATCACATCAATTTCTACACTAAATGTTAGTAAAAAAACTAATTATACGGTTTAGTTGTAAATCACGTGAAGAGATTTGACAATATTTACCAAATACAAAGATGAAGGGCCGGATGAACAAGGGAGATGAAGGGCCGGATATACTGTATGTTACCAACTTGTGTTGTCGTGTAGTAGCTGGTGGTTGTTACCAGTCACCACAGGGCATGCAGCACCAGCACAGTTAGCAGAAGACACACATGGAAGCGGCAGGACAGGAGTGGGTCGTTGTCTGCTTGCGGCGAGAGGGCGCGCGGGGCCGGCCGTCCATCGCCATAGGCCATACTCCATGAGAGGGGTATCCGATGTTTGGATGCTAGCTGCTACTGCTTGGAGCATACTGCGTGCAGAGAGATACCGTCGTCGTCGTTAACCCTAACGACGACAGGGGATTATTGTTAGCAGTAGCTACCTATACATATATCCTCTCTCCTGATTCGGCTCCTGCAGCTACAAGTAGTGTAGCTTGGGTGATTCGTTACTATAAGTAGACACTGTAGAAGACAGGCCGGCCGTATATATATCTCAGTCGTAAAAGTCTCGTGAGTAATCGAGAGCGGCACGCAGGTTTCTGGAGTCAAGTGCGCTGGTGTTTGTTTTGTTTCTTCTGACTTGTAGCATGTATTTTATACTGCGTACGCATTTAGCCGTGCAATGCAAAGACACTCCAGAACCAGACATGTGAAGTTCAAATGGGGTTGAGTCAGAACAAATGGAGCCTCCACCACCGCTGTCTCCCTCTAACTAACCGGTCCACATGTTGGTTCACCCTTGACTTTCGTTTTGCATCATTTAGTTATTGTCAAGCTAAGATCAGATTTCTCAAAAAAAAATCAACTTCACTACCAAAAGGATTACACCCTTGATATCAATACCATAATATTGTATTAGAACCCTCATTTTCATGAGAGGATGCAGGTTTGGAAATGGATGTTTCGGGCAATCTGTGAATTATTTGAATTTATGCATATTAACTAAAACATTAATGCAAATATCCATATTGTATTCATTTTTAATATAGATATCATGAATCAGGCGTCGGTGGCCGGTACCCTTAGCGGGATCTCCTGACCCTCTTATTTTGAAAATTAATGACCTATTCGTAGTTTACTCAGCTATTATTGGGAATATTTAGATGACAATAATCTCTGTCGAAGATACCTCCGCAAGGGTCCGTAAAGGATGTATGGGTGTCGCTAAGGATCCTAGCAAAGCCATACATGATGCCCAACAAAGAGTATGAGGGCCAGAAAGGCGGAGCCACGTTCGGGGAAGCCGAAGGGCCCAACGGAGACAATATCCACTTGTCCAAAGTCACGAAGCTTTGGACTATCGGGGAGCAGGGTCCGAGGGCCAAAAACACGTTGCAAAGCGTGGGCGGCTAGCTGCTAGCCTCGAAGGGGCACCATGGGTGCGTAATGGCCGTCACCCTAATCATCAGCTTCGCTTACTCTTCATCTTCTCTTTCCTCGTGGATTATATTTTATTTTTTGTGGATTATTAATCATCAGAAGGATTTTGTAGAGAGGAAGGGAAGAGAGTTGTTATTAGAAAGAGGAAGGATTGCTCTAGTGTACTGGAGTAGAGGATAGAATATGCATTTGAGCATGGAAATGAGGTATTGTGAGCTAGACATGTGTGTGCTACATGGTAAACGTGGTAGCCACAAAAAAACTAATTAAGACTTTGACTACGTGTAGCGAGAATAGACCATGAAGATGATGAAGAGTAAACGAGGCTTGGTAGCGCTTAGAACGTTTTTATAGCCCCTATCACTCAATTCTGTTGTGATAAGATTAGATTTGATTAAACATTGTGTGAGATTGTCTCAAAAAAATTAGGTCAATTCTTTCCCTCCTTTATGGATAGAAAACACATCATGTTGGTTTTTTCATTATGTTTTCTTATGTTAAATTAAGTCAGGTTATAGTTCTACTTAACTTTTGTACTCTCAATCCTTCCGCACATAGCCTATCTAGTCTCCATTGTGCCTCGTCGATACATACAAAGACCATTGCGAGTCGCTCCCATCCAAAATTGAACTGCAACCATGTACTCTCAATCCTTTATTTATTGATCTAATTCCCTCGGCGTGATTAGAAATCTTGTGACTTCTCCGTGTGCCATTGAAATTGTTGAATTTCCTTATCAGCCATTGTAAAAAAAAAAAGAATTACATCCCCCTATACGCTACTTTCAACATGTTAAGTTAGTCATTGACAGAGGCACTAAACGAGCTTTGGAACTACATGAAATGACCTTTCCACCCTTAATTAGACTGATGAGTGGGACCCACCAAACTTTATCACTTCACCACATCACCAAAACTGACGTATGGTCACGGCTCCACCATTTTTCTTCTTGATCCGTTGTTTGGCAAAATCAATGCGGCTTCTAGGCGACCGCCACTTCCTCTTCCTTCTTGCCACAGGGTCATTTCAAGTAGTTCCAATGCTCATGCAGTGCCTATGTCCGTCAAAGGGGCATACAACAAGTTTTTTGACAAAAAAAAAAAATCTTTTTTTGGCAATGGCTACCAAGGAATTCAGCAATTTTAATAGCACATAGAAAGAAGTCATCACATTTTAATAGCTCTTATTCATTGATTGATTATTGAACAGTTATTATAAGAAGAAAATGCCTATATATATATGGTGGACGCTGAAACGGATGAAAGATCCGGATGGCAGCCCCTGCTGCTGACGACGACATGCAACCACCATGCAAAGCACGCAGCAGTGAATGCGTGACGGCAAGTGGGCGAGTATAATTAGACGAACAGCACCGTACGTGCGCGCCACGTGCCGCGTATATATTTTTCTATTCCCATCAGTACGAGCGTACATGAGGTGGAGCCCTCGCGCGCGTCGACCGGCCGTAAAGGAACAAAAGCGGTTGTTGGGTGGCACATCTCTGATCCCACACCACACACCTGCTAAATCGTACACTAGCTAGCGTAGTGATGAACATTCGTACATGCACAGCAAATCAACAATTACTCCTCCTAATGTACGATCAAACCTCGCACTTTGCAGGGGCTTCGTGCTTATTTTACGGCGGGAATGTAGAGATGTGCTCCTCCATTGCTATTCTATTCAGTGGTCCTAGCTAGAGGAGGGGGTGACTGCATGCACGATGCTGTTATTGCAGAACATGTTACAGCGTGCGAGTTGCAGAGAACATCCGTTAAAAATAGCATGTTACACTTCGGATTAATTTGTTTAAGTCAAAAAATTATAACTTATATAAGTTTAAAGAATGAACTATGTATCAAAACATGTTTGATGGAAGAATTCAATGAAGTTTGGCTTAGAAAAAAAAGTGAATTTTAATTTATTTGGTACTTTGGTAAGGATCTAATTCTCATGCAAATGTTTTGGATCCAAATTTTCTCAAGAAATATTTCAGGAGATGAATCAGAATCACTCTATGAAGCCGATTTTTATTATATAAATAAAAATATGCTTAAAAACTAAATTTTCAGGTGAAAAACAACTTAAATACAACCCACTTTTAACTTGCTGCACTAAAAAGGGATTACAACTAAAAGAATAAAATTATATTACAGGGAATACAAAAGAAACGAAGTAGCATCATTGCGAAACCACACCCTCTGGCCGATTCCAGAGCGCCAAAGAACATGAAACGTTTCGCGGCTAAAACATTTTCCTCCGATAGCGTTTGTTGCATTTCTCTTGATTCTCACGAGAATCGGAAACATTTCATGCAGCTAAATGAATAGAGTGAGCATATATAATAAGGTTACATACACACACATATGTTTATTTTATTTAACCTTGATTTTAATACCATAGCTCGCAAACCAGATGAACACACACACACACAATACTTTGTTTAAGACTTGCCCTATATTATTGGACATGCCTTAAAGGTGCTTGGTGTGTGATTCAGTGAATCCATTGTATATATGTCCCTCTTATTTTAGTATGCATGCTCGATCTGCGATCTGGTGGAACAGATCATTATATGTATTGTCGTCCGGCTCTTTAATCAATACTGTATTATCAGGAAGATTCAAACGTTTCTTTGGCGACCATCCAATTAAAGCCGATCTTGCGGAGGGTTACCTTATTTGGCTCAAGAAAAACACGAACCCAAAGAGATTGGGTGTAACATAAACTCGAGAGTTAGGAGTCAGTACATATAGGGTCTCTCTGGTAGCGCTCTACGGTTAGCTCTGTGATTTCACCAATTAAATATGTTAGGCGGCTTTGTCTCCACATGTGAAGCCCTAGAAATCACACTGAGAGAAGACATAGGTGGAAGACTTACGGAGCTAAAAAATATAGTTTAATTTCCCTTTGTTCCATACTCAGATCGATCCATTGTTCCAAGGAAAAATTGCCCCTGGTGTGGGGAGAGGAGAGGTGGGGCATGGAGCTGGCCAGGGCTGAGCGTAGCTAGAGTGGAGCAGCAACATTGAGGGACACATAGAGTTGGCGATGGGAGGTGAGGCAGTAGTGGAGTAGGGCGGTGGGTGGAGGTGAAGCGGTGGATAACAAAAGTGGGACGGGCAACGAGAGGAGGAAGAGGACAATAGGAAAATAAAGAGAGAAAGAAAAATAAATAAGGAAGACATCATCATTAACATCATGTATTTGTGAGGCATCGTAGCAGGCTCTACAAGCCCATGGAACAAATCTTACCGAATGTATATCGGTGTTTGCTAGCGCTAACAAAGGGACTATCGTGAACTATGTGTGCTTATGTCATAGGGTTTAAAAAATAAATCCTATAGATAGTTGGAATTTGCAATCTAGTGAAGATAGAACTATGTAGCTTTTAGTTTTTTAGAACTACACATACAAGTGCTCACAATACGCACGTACACTCATCCCTATGAACACACATACGCAAACCCTATCCTTATGAGCACCTCTAAAGGACTAAACTGACAGATCTTGAGATTCATGAAGTCACCATGGACGCTTCCCTATCGACGGGGACGTTGCATACCACTTAAATCATAGTGTTGTTAAATCTTGTAATAAATCCAGAAAAATGTGAGCTTGTCCATAGGTAGATGTGTAGTTAGGGAAAAGATATGGCAAGTCTGGCATCTTCTATTTTTGAGTTATTCATCTTTCCTAGACTAAAGTGGTTGTGGAGCCGGCGGCCTTAAGTGAATATATATATATTGGTATCTTAGAGAGGCCAAGCAATATGGTTCTCAAAGTAGTCAATGTGCCTAAAGAAATAGGTCAACAAAAGTTAGTAATAGGCAATTGTTGGTGTGCACTAATGTTGTTGAATCTACTAAGAGAAGGGTCCATCTAATTCTGGCAAGCACTCAAAACCATATTGTAGCCGAGACAGATTGCCAGATATTGGTTTTCGTTTGGAGGAACAGGGGTACAAATTGATCGGAAATTGCGACAATTTTGAACGAGGTGGCAGAGTTGGTGGCAAGCTTCATGTCCTTCAAACTTGTGTACACAAGACGATCAGGGAACCACATATATAGCTCGTCTTTGTACCTAGCACTCTTTAGTTTCTTTTCATGATTTTGTTTGGCAATCTCCCGTTAGCTTCTTGTAGAATTGTCCGCAGTTTGATTGTAACAATTCACCTTAAAGAATGAAGCATTTGTTAAAAAAAAAAGGAATATACTGAACCCATTGATGCCAACTACTCGGGGGACACCATAATAGCCGATGGCAATGACCATGGTTGGCAATGCTGTGTTATAAAGGAACAGGCTCTAATGTTTGGTGGAACCGCACGTCATCCTAGACTCCTAGTGGTGGCACTAATTCATCTTGCTCGAGAAAATGAACAAAATATGCAATTGTATTACAAAAAAAAGGTGTGCATCCATCTCAAATGAATGCAATGTGTTTTTGCTATTTATTTAGAACAAATATTTGAATTTGATGCCAATAATTGGACACAACGTTATGAATTTATTTATCAAGATGAATTGTCGCTTTTCCTTCTCCCTTTGTCGCTCATAGGGATAAACTGTTATCCTTACCGTTATTCAACTAGCAGGTACAGTATTACTTCTATACAATCACATTATATTGTTAGAGTTGACCTGCCACGGGTCGTGAGTTTGGGTCATGGACTGCGACGATGAGTAAATAGAATTAGAAGACTTGGAGCATAAGATTAAGATACATGTCGAAAGGTAGATGTGTCAAACCCCCGATGATACACACAAAATAGTCAAATATGCTGTGAATGAAACAAACTTCAAATTATTCTTGTATCATTGTCAGTTACAGTGTCCACGATTCAGTAGGGGATACTCCGATCCATGCTGACGAGTGAGTGAGTGACTAGCTCAACTTAATTTGCCGATCCAAAGGTCCCGTCGCTACCATTACTGCTAGCTAGTGTGTTTAGTAGGCTGGTAGCTGCTGGTACTGTCTACTCCCATGTGTATTTCAGGTATATCGACTGTACATCCAGACGCGCCCATTTTGTGTGTCTTGCTAGTAGGTTGGATAGACGAATGCAGCTGTCCTTGTCAAGCTTGCTAGTCTCTCCCATGCACGTGGTCTAGCTACTGGCTCAAGATATCTATGAGAAGGTAAATAACGTTTGAACCACCATGCAAATATATATTCACCGGTGTAAATTAATTACACAAAAAAACACTAGTGTGTATACCGTACTAGACGAAGATACCCTGTGCGTTATTACGTGTCTCTCTTAAAAGTAAGGTTGTTGTATATACGAGTTAATAAATCAACTACATGTCGTTCTCATATCCATTAATTCTTAAAAAAAGGTTGGTGTTGTTGCATTAAGAGGTTTAAGGTTAATTAGTGAGATAATAAAGCTATTAGAGAAGGATAATATGGATAGTTAGTAAAAGATGATGTGGATGACTCGTACGGTGAGACAGAAGTTGTAGTGGGAATTAGCTCTAAGTAATTCTGGAGCAAGAGGCAAGAGTTTCGATCGCATGCTGCATGCAACAAGGTACACTGGTCCTAATAATGAATGGAATGCAAGCTAGCATGGGTCTCTCCTTGAGCTTCACGCATGGATGCATGGGTCGATGCATGGATTAGTTGGCGATCGAAACCCTGCAGCTGCAGCAAGCAGCTGTAGCCATAGTTGCTGCATGCCCGTCAGTCGTTCAAGGCAGTGGTCGAATTGATTTGGTCCCTCCCTCCCAACAAAGATGGCCAAGAAATTTATGGGGGGTGCTAGACCCACAGAAGCATCACAATCAGTACCATTCATAGCACACAGTTGGCGAAGCTGATTGTACAGTCAAGCAGGGCCATCCATCTACACAAACTTTTTTGTTCGTTTTCCCCCCTCAACAAAAACTAAGGAAGGAGAAAATTTTATTTGTGCTTCCTTTAATTTGAACAGAATTTTGAACCTATATTAAATAAATTAGTAGATACGGTAGAAACTGAAGCGAGTTATGTGAAATTTCACCCCCTATGTATACATATAGCTACGTACGGAAAGACGAGATGAACGAGCCATCTACGATGGAAGATGATGCATGGATGATGGATCGGTAATGCTGGGGCTCGGACATGTCCGGCCCCAACCCGCGCCGGACACGACGACGACGACGCTCCCCCGCGAGCTCCCCCCACGCGAGGCGCGCGCCCCTCCCCCGGCGACGGGCGGCGACGACGACGCGCCTCCCTCCCCCCCGCGCCCGTGCTCCTCCCCGGTGAGCTCCTTCCCCGCCAGGTAGGTCCTCCTCCTCCTCTGCAACTCCGGCGAGCTTCCCCCTCCCTCCATCAACTCCGGTGGAGTGTAGATCGCCCGGTCGGGGGGGGAGGAAGGGAAGACAGCGGTGGGGATGCAGGCGGGCGGCTTAGGTAGCCGGGCGGGGGGGTGGGCGGTGGGCCAGGTCTAGGGGCGGGGGCGAAGCTCGCCTGGAGAAGAAGGAGGTGGGGGGGGAGGGGAAGAGGCGGCCACCGCTGGCGCTAGGGTTCACCGGAGCTCCGGGCGAACCCTGGCGCGCCCCGCGGCGTGGCGGTGGCCGGGCGGCGGGGGCGAGGGCGTGGGAAGAAGGAGGCGGGGGGAGGACGGCGTCCGAACGTCCGGACGCATGAGCTACCCATGATAGATCCAACCAAAGGTAGAGTCAAGAAACTGGAGGAAGAACGTACTTTTTGAATGAACCCAACGAAACGTGTACGTACACTATGCATGCATTGAATCTGTTGGCGATGTGGCCCTTCCTCTCGCGCTGTCGTTCGTGCTGTCCGTTTCCTGTCCTAGTTTTTTTTTTTTTTTTTTATTGGCCTCCCGGCTACAGGGGACTCAGGGACAACAGACGACTAGTGCTGCTGCCGTTCCTCCATGTTAGCAGCAGCAGTACTATACTGATTACTAAAAGAGAATTAAAGAGAAGTTAAGGCCTTAATAACCTTGTACTAAGCCACTAATTAACCGTGTACTCACGTACAGCAAATGTACGCACGTACTACGACGAACACCACAAACATGGTATATATATATATAATAAATCTGCTGAAAGTGAAAGACTGAGTGCATGCATCGCCGTGTGCGTGTCAGTAAATCATTCAGGATCTAAAGTGCCGGCGGTAGATGAAATGCATGGATCGGCCGGAGCTAGCTGTGCCCTCGCATTCACGGCTACTACGCTAAACACGTAGCGGTTTTCGTATGCGCTAGTAGGTTATTTAATTTAATCACCGCACCAATGCAATACATGTGCATGCATGCAAAGACGTGTCAGAGTGTGTCGCCGTCCGTCCGTCCCAAACAGCAGCAGGCTAGCTACCCTGATGGCCGCACCAAGGAATTAAAGCGGCAGCATCTTACCACCATATATGAGCCCGTCCGGCGGCTAGTCCGAGCTGGCTCCGAGATCAGACAGCACAGAGCAGTGATAGTGATCGAGGCGGTGAATAAGGGCAGTCCCATTGCAAGAAACCACGAAGAAACTATCTTTTCCATTGCATGATTTTGTACTAGAGTCTAGATAATAAATTTGCCCAGTCGTTCATTTTATTTCTCTCTCCCATCTTTGGATCCTCCGTGCATTTTGCTCTTCTTATCAATCTCGTCCTCTGCCACCGGCGTTCACACAGCGGACGAGCACCATCTCCGCCACACTGGGACAACTAGCTAGCAGCTCCACTGAATATGCGTCACACCACGCTGAGCTCTCGTCAAGTTTCATCCATCACCACGAAGGAAAGGATTGTTTGGCTGATCATCGTCCAAGGTGCACGGGCTTCCTCCTGCATGACATGGCAGACTCCGTGGCTGCTGCAGCGGTGGAACGGGTGCGGACGGTGGGTGCTGGCCGCCGGGAGGCCGACGTTGACGACGCTGTGCGGCCTCGTGTGAGATCCGCGTGCGGCGGCGAGCCAGCGTGAGCTCTGCGCCTTGTGCATGTGCTAGCCTGCTAGGTCGCCTCGTCCGTGTGCTTGAGACGAGAGATCCATCTACGAGGGCGAGCCTGCGGACATGGGACCGGCGAGGTGGGCGTCCAGCGGCTGCCGTGACCATGCGCGGACCGGCGAGCCGACGAGCTCCATGGCGTCATACGGCAAAATCGGGAGGGCGGCGCGCGGTGGCAACGGGCGCGACTGGAGCTCCACAGCAGCGCAGGGCGGCGGCCGGCGCTCCGCGTGGCCAAGCTGCTGCTGCAGGCGGCCCTTGGCGACCGGAGGGCGCAGCTTGGAGCAGGAGATCCGATCTGAGAAGGAAGGAAACGACCCGTTTCTTCCCAACGCCGATCTGATCGTTTCCTCGCGCATCGGCACTAGCGTCGACTTCGTTTCCTTGCTAGGAAACGGTTTCTCTGTTTTGTTTTTCTCTCTCTCCGTAATAAGTCTACTGTCACATCAGCAATTTGCTTACGTGGCAAGATAATTAATAGGGATAGAAACCATCATCAATACATCATTGGGACTGCCCTAAGGCCCTCCCTTTCTGTATATGTCAGTATGTATATATGTAAATGGAGCATAGGAATTTCACTGCATGAATCGTACATACTAGAATATACAAATAGAAATTAGATTATTCAACTTTCACTAAAAAGCATATATACTTCCTCCGTCTTTAAAAAAAAATAGCTATAGAATACGTACGGATAAAGATTTTTCAACTTTAACTTAATTTATAGAAAATATATTTATTCTCAAAAAATATTATAAAAATATATTCAACGATCTATCTACTGATACTAATATTATAGTATATTATAAATATTTAAAAAATTATACTATGTGATTAGTTAGGTCGCTAACTTCTCCAAAAGTGAAAACAACCGAGGCTATTGTAATAATAGAGAAAGAAATCAATGGAGGCCTTGTTTAGATTCCAGATTTTTTTTCACTCTTTCTTCATCATATCAAGTTTTAACCGCATGCATGAAGCATTAATGTAAATAAAAAAATAACTAATTATACAGTTTAGTTATACATCATGAGACAAATCTTTTGAGTCTAGTTGGTCCATGATTAGATAATATTTGCCACATATAAACGAAACGTGCTACAGTTGCAAATTTGAAAGACGTCGTCGAAGCTACCATGGGGCAGGCAGCCGGCCGGGCAGGGCAGGTGGCGGAAGAATGATGCTACTCCTATGATGGTAGGAGTAGGTGAATGGAGCTGAGCGGCCGGCGCTGAAACCTAGAAGGTTAGTTTCAGGCGCTGCCTAGATGCATGCATGACCGGGGACGGGGCGGCCGGGCCTGGATCCCTCTGCATCGCTCGCTTGCTGGCTGCACGCAGCACGCCTGACGAAAACGATTCACACTTTTTTTTTTTAAAAAAAAGGGCCTGCTGCGACGGGCGGCCGATACATGCCCGTGCGGCATGCAGATGCAGGCAGAGCAGGCCCCTGCCGCCTGCTGCCGCCCTGCGCGGCTGCGCCCCCGTCGTCCGTCCGGCCGGACGTCCTCGTCTCGCCCAATTTAAACGACGACCAAACATGTCGTCGTGGCGTCCATATACGCCATTAATATCTCTTGCAGACAAGGAAGAAGGCCTGCTGCAGGCTTCAGCAGCTGCTGCTAATCTCGATCCGCGGGCGGTCGGTCCGCCGTACGGCATCCGATCCAGCCGTCTACTCCCTCCGTCCCGCAATATCTGTCGTTGTAGCTACAGTGGCGTGTCCCGTAATAAGTGTCGTCCCCTATCCGTCCGTAGGTAGTAGCTGTAGTGCTGTACAGCTGCCGCAGTACTCGTCCTAGCAGCGTCTGCCTTTATCCCTTCCTCGGTCCTCACCCCCTCTAGAGCCACCCACGCATCCAACTTTTTTTAGAAACAAAAATCCCAGCCTCATCCCTATCCACATCCTCACCGTCGTGCCCGCTCTCCGTCGTCCCCTCCGCCGAGATCCTCTTGCGCCGCCCTCCGTCGACTCCCTGCACCGAGATCCTCGTGCGTCGAGCCACCGGATCCGAGCCAAGGAGCTCCGGCGGCGCACGGCGTCTGCCTCCTCCGGCCATCCTGTGCCAGGCCACCGGAGTCAGGACCCGGGAGCGCAGGCCCCTCCACGCAAGCTCCACTGGACATCGCCAAGGTCCATCTGACGGCGGAGGATCCATGCACATCGTCTGAGCACAGCGTCTGCTCCAACCTGCACTTCAATCCGTACGTGGCTGCTAGTAGTAGATGCCTAATACTGTAGAGCATTCATTTTTGTGTGGGCGGATTGCTTAGCAGTAGTAGTAGTATTCGGAAATGCTACTGATCATGGCATATTATACATAAAAAATCTTGATGGTTAGTAGTAGTAGTAGTATCAGATTAACACCTGCATCTAACACGGATGCTGCCTGCAATCTCAACTTCAGATCAGGGGATTCCTCTTGTTTTATATTGGGTGATTGGATAGACTAGTTGTGATTTTTTATATGATTTTTGGTTGCATTACCAGTAATGAGCTTATGATCTCAACGTGTGCTTTTTACAAATGACGCAATCTCAACTTCAGAGTAGAGGATTCCTCTCGTTTATCCTTTGTAGGTGCAGTAGTGTGTGTATTACTTGATGAATTTTTTTATTGTTCAGTCTCTCAGCAGGATGGACACCGGAACGGTCAGCTCCTCCAACGTCAACTGCAGCCACTACATCTTCCAAGGGAAATGAAGCTATTTTTAAATTTTGGTTTGCTTTGTCTTTGTAAAAATGGATACAGGCTTTGTTTTGGTAGCAAGTTCATGTGAAATGCTGATTTGTTTAGTGTAGAAAATGTATTTGCCGTCGAGCGGATGTAAATGTTGATCTTGTGTAAAAAAAAATCCGTGGTGTGGATGTCTGGGTGTTTTCACAAGGAACATTAACGCCACATCGGTCCAAAACTGCAGAAAGTGAAAACTGCAGAAGGTGAATCATTGCTACTAGGGGTGTGCAGGTCTTTTTACTACTTGTCTTGTTTCCCGTGTCCACCC